>JARYMX010000229.1:0-44551 GCA_030169165.1 Centaurea solstitialis | reverse complement strand
GATTCTAAATTTAGGATAAATCTAAACTTCTACCGGTAGCGCTACTCTAAACCCCTACCTTCTCCTTGCCTCTCGCCTCCCGAATTTTCCCCTGAAAAGGTTTTAGATTTTGAAAACGAGGATTAGACCGAAAGGTCTAGTGAATTCCCCAAAACAGTTTAAAACACAGTTCCGGCCCGCTGGCCGTAAAATCAGATATGTCAAATAACCAGGAAAGCATCATGAGTAATAAAATCACAATACAACAACCCGGATGGCCGGATCCCCCGGATACACAATTTAAGGAGTGACGGGACATAGTCCGTGCCTCGCACCATCCCACAATCAACCTTACGTGGCCGGATTCCCCCGATTCCATTTAAGGAGTGACGGAGACGTAGTCCGTGCCTCACACCACTAACTTCCCAGGGATGTACGGTCCATGGTGCACATTACTCACGATGCAATTCCGCCATAATAAAACAGCATGCATATGATGATCATCAGTATAGCATTCACAACCATTTATAATTTCACAAAGTCACATTAATATCATTATCAAAACATTTGCAAACCGAATGGATATGTTTAAAAGCAGTAAAAGCAATCCATTCATTTTCAGGCAGGGAACTCACTGAGCTTAACTCGCTGCTTACTCTAACTCCCGGTATTGTATAAATTCCTAGGCATTAGTGATTCGCACTTAGAAAAACCCACAACTAAAATATCCCTAGGCAGACTCAACACGGGGGTTCCGCTACCCGGTTAGCGGACGGGGTCAAGGGGAGCCGCCCTTGCGGGGTCTGAGGGGCAGCGCCCCTCGAAAAATTTTATTTCTAAGGGGTTAAACTACTATGGAAAACCCTTCTCCAAAAACTAACTCTACTGACACAAAACTCCCAAAACCCGATTCGGGTAAGGGTAATTCCCGATTCGGGACACTACACTCCCGATTCGGGAAATGGCAATTCCCGATTCGGGGAAACGCCAATTCCCGATTCGGGAGGCATCCCACTCCAAAAATCCCGAATTCAAACGCTACGAGGTCAAAGTGACGACTAAGATAGCCAAATCCCGATTCGGAAATCTTAGATTTTCCAATTTGGGAAAGGCAATCGAAGAAATGACTTCTATCCAACACCCGAGTGAAACTCCCGTTTCGGGAATCACTCTTTCCCGATTGGGAATCATGAACTCCGATCCGGGAAGGGAATCATTGATTTCCAATTCGGGAATTATGATACTCCCAATTCGGGGGCTTATGTCAGACCGAAAAAAGCCTATAATCGACCAATAAAGTCGATCCTAACAGGCCCTTAACTCGATTCAAAAAGACTTCCCAATTGTTCTAAATAAGCAATAATCGATAAGCAACAAAATTTAGAGGCTTTAAACTATTATCTTACCTTGATTTGGTAAGTAGAATGAGCCTCTTGAAGATGATTGATGATGATGGGATAAAATTTTTCCTCCCAAAAACACAAACTTCACCAATCTTCTCAAATCGTTTTTTCCAAAAAAAATGATTATGTTTAGGGGCTTTCCATACATAATAGTATGCGGCAAATGGGCTAGCCCATACCAAATAGTATATCCAAACTCATTAACAATTTCCCACAAAGTGTCACCTTTAGCTTACAATCTAACATTCTTACAAAAGACCAAAACTTAACGGAGAAAATTCTAAACTTAAGTCATCAGATTAAAATTCCGGTAATTACACAAGTTGCGCTTACGAACATACTTTTAAACTCACAAACACGCCGGCGAATGGTAGGAAAGGACCCTCGGATAAAACCGCGCCGTACAATCAGTGAGAACATAGAAGTAAAGGAGGTGTTCGCCAGGGATACGTTCCAACTTCATTACGTAAAACCGATCTCACGGGGTTTTTGGCACCAGCTTATATGTACACCATGAATGGCCGCAACATCTAAAAGTCTTCTAATTTCCACGAACGAAGCAAAATCTGCCATTTAGACGTTACGGCGAGGAGCTGCCCACCTAAGGTTCATGAGGAAATACATACAATTAAAGTACCAAGCACAAAGCCACGGTTTATCCCATAATTGCACGAAATTGCCTTAGGCCAGACCTTAAGGCACGCCTTTCAATCCCTCGGAAGTAGATGATGATGAGGATGAAGAAGAAAGTGAGGATGAAGAAAGAGATTTGATGTTCCAAAGCTTACTGACTTTAACAGAGGCATACAGAAAGAAATACTACAACAAACCAAGTTCCAACAACAGACGATTTGCATCCAGAGGAAGGAATGTAAACAGAATTGGCAATTTCAATCAAGGTCAGATGTATGCTCAAAGAAACTCAGGTAACTATGTTGATAAATATGCCAACAAGGGAGTTGAAGAAGAAAAGGAAACTGCTGAGGGTACTGAGGAGAAGAAGACAAATGAAAACATCACGTGCTTCAAGTGCGGAAAAAAGGGGCATGTGGCAAGGATATGTCCAGCGAAGATGTCAAAAGTTGAAATACTCAAGAAAAAGTTAGAATTGGCAGAAAAGCAGGAGCAAGGGTTGGTGCTAATGGCAGATGATGAGGAATGGCTGGATGTGTCTGATACTGAAGATCAGGCCCAAATGTGTTTTATGGGATTGCTGGAAGAAGAGTCTGATGAAGAGGAAGCAGAAGTTTCAGATCCACTCATGGTAAATGATTCTAAATTTATTGAGTATAAAAATAAACTGCTAGAAATGACAAATCCAATTCATATGAAAAATCAAGAAATGGAAATTGTCATTTCTAAGCAGAATCAAGAAATTACTGACTTAACTCAACAAAGAGATAGTCTTTTGTCTACTGTTGAAAAACTGAATAAGTCAGTAACTGAGCTTGAGGATCTGAAACAACAAAATAAAATTTTGAAGTCAGAAATTGATTTTCTAACTCTCAGTTTAACTTCAGAAAAAGATAATGTTACTTCTTTAAACAAAACAATTTCTGAATTGAATTTTAAACTTTACAAGATTGGTCAGTCTGAGCATACATTTTTCCTAAACAAACCTTATGCAGATAGGGATTTATTTTCCAAAGAAGGTCTTGGCTTTAAAAATCCTCAATATTTGAAAAAGGCCTTAGAAGAAAAACCTGCATTTTACAATCTCACAGATTTACGAATGAGTGCTAGATTTCCAATCTTGAAAGGTTTTGAAATGGGAGAAGAATTTTCTGAGATGCAAGAAATGAAGAAGCATGATCCATTATACCATGGTGACAAATATCATAGAGTTAAATTTGTTTATAGTTCAGAAAATTTGAGAATTAAGTCACCTAATACAGTGAATACTTCTGAAATGTTTTTACAGTCAGAATCACAATGTGAATATGATGGTATATTAAAGCCATATGTTCCGACACTAGAACTTGAAGATAAGATTTCCAAGTTAGAAAGAAAAATTAAAGAGTTATCAGAACAAAATGACATTCTTCTTTCTAAAAATAAGAATTTTGTAACTTGGAATTCCTCAGAAACTGAGTCAAAAGATTTGGTATCTGAAATACTAGATGATTTAGTGTCTTCAGTGTCAAATTCCATTTTTCACATACCAGATTTTCAAAGTGATTCTGCATCAAAGGATTCATCTATAACTCAGAAGTCTGTTTCAAAACTATGTTCTGATGGTTTAGATGATGTTCAAGAAGAGATTTTTAGAGTTGTCACATCTGATGGATATGTGGAATATAAGGAAGCATCAGCTATATCATCAACTGATGTTGTCAAACCATATCAGTTGGAATCAGATGATGATACACAGCCTGTTATTTCTGAAACATCTAAATCTCAGAATACAATTACATCTCAATTCACAAATGGATCATCTTCTCCTATTTCCCTGATCAGCTCAGATAAGTCTGATTTCAATGAAATTGCTTGTTTAAACAAGAAACATGAATCTTACAAGAAACAGGCAGAGAATACTATAAATCAACTGAGAGTAGAGCTTGCGCGTCAAAAATGTGACTCAAAATTTTGGTTAAGCAAATGTACTTCTTTAACAAAAAGCCATGACAGATTAGTTGACAGACTGTCTGTGTATGAAGAAGGATTACATTATGCTGGTAAAAGTCAAAAGATAGAGTCTCCTGCTGTAACTGAAAGTTATCTCAAGTCAATAAGATTTACTCAGGGGGTTAAGTCAATGTTGCGTCGTTTTCAAAAACAACTTGATTTGAAAAAGAACATTATCTCTGTTAACACTCCTGAGAACTCTGAGTCTTGTTTTACACAAAGTCAGACTTCTCGCACTAAGCCTAAGCCGTTTGATATTTGTGCTAATGTATCTGCAGAACGTGTAGTTCATGCATCGAAGAAAAGGCAGAAGAAGAAGCCAAGGAGTCGATCTAGAAAGGATAGTTCTAGTATGCAGTTTTCATCTAATGTTGTTACTCCTAACAATAGACGGAGTCATTTTTTTTTCAATAAGAGTCATGTACCTTTTCATACTACTATGATCAATAAAAAGGCTACAGTGATTTCATCAACTTCTTCAAATTCTCAACATATGGATGAAACTCATACTAAGTTCATTAATTCTTCTGAACTTCATTCTTCTGTCTCTACCTTCGTTCCATTTCGAAAATCCATAGTGCGTAAAGGAATCAAATATTTTTGGGATTCAATTTCAAAAGTGTATAAGAATTCTTCAGTTCCAGGACCCATTTTTAAATGGGTTCCTAAATCTACTTGATTGTATTTATTGCAGGCCAGTCATAAGTGGTACCTTGATTCCGGGTGCTCCAAACATATGACTGGAAGAAAAGAGATCCTGTCCAATTATAAGGAAGAATATGGTGGATCTGTAAAGTTTGGTAATAATGAATTAGCTCCGGTAGTTGGTCAAGGTGACATTGTATGCAAAGACATAACAATTAAAAATGTTGCTCATGTTGTAGGTCTAAATCATAGTCTCTTCAGTATTGGCAAATTTTGTGATAAAGATTTAGAAGTTTATTTCAAGAAAAGAAGATGTGTTGTCAGAACTGAAGAAGGTAAAGAATTGTTAGTCGGTTCACGACGAACAAATCTCTACACAATTAGACTTCAACATAAGTTACAATCTATGTCCCCTTGTTTTCTTACCAGATCCTCTTTAAGACAAGCAGTTTTATGGCATAAACGATTATCTCATTTGAATTTCAGATACATTGACAAAATTGTTAAGCATCAACTTGTATCTGGAATTCCAATGATTAAATTTGAACAAGAGGAAATGTGCCCTGGATGTGAAAAAGGAAAGATGAAACGTGTATCTCATCCTCCCAAACCTGAACAAGGATCAAAATCTCCTTTGAGTTTGTTGCACATGGATTTGTGTGGCCCGATGAAGTTTCAGAGTTTGGCTGGTCGTAAATATATTCTGGTTATAGTTGATGATTTTTCAAGATATACTTGGACAAAGTTTTTAAAATCTAAGGATGAAACTTCTTCTCTTATTATCAATTTCATTAAAGCTGTTCAAGTACAACTTAACCTTCCAGTCCAAACTGTTAGAACTGATAATGGGACGGAGTTCAAAAATATCATTCTTAAAACCTTTTATAATACTCTTGGCATTACTCAAACGTTTTCTGCTGCACGAACTCCGGAACAGAATGGGGTAGTTGAACGGCGAAATCGTACTCTTGTTGAAGCTGCTAGATCTATGCTTGCTGAAAGTCAACTACC
This sequence comes from Centaurea solstitialis, assembly GCA_030169165.1. NCBI lineage: Eukaryota > Viridiplantae > Streptophyta > Magnoliopsida > Asterales > Asteraceae > Centaurea > Centaurea solstitialis. Next base: position 38,888 of record JARYMX010000229.1, on the reverse strand, counting down.
TCAATACTTGTGGGCTGAAGCGGTTAATACTGCCTGTTACACACAAAATCGTTCAATAATTCATAGGAGATTTGGAAAAACCCCTTATCATATTTTGTTTGGTCGTGTACCTTCAGTTGGACACTTTAAAGTGTTTGGTTGCAAGTGTTTTGTTTTAAATGAATCTGAAAATAGGGGAAAGTTTGGACCTAAGTCGGATGAGTTAATTTTTGTTGGATATTCTGAGTCCTCAATCGCATACAGGGTACTTAATAAACAGAAAAGGGTGGTATCTGAAAGCATCAATGTTCGCTTTGATCCAATTACTGAATTATCCTCTGATTGTTCATCTTCTTCGAGTACTAATCATGTTGTGAATGCAGATTCTTCAAGTCAAGATCAGTGTGTAACTCCTGAGTCGTCTCAAGCTTCTTATCTTGATTTCTTGTTTCAATCTGTTTATGATGATTTTTCTCATGCTACTTCTTCATCTACAGGTTCTGCACTTGATTTGCTATCTCTTCCATCCTCGTCGAATGTAGAATTATCTTCTACCTCTCAGAATGAGACTGATTCATCCGAGACAGTTGACACACAAGCTTCTATTACTTCGTCCTTGGATATTACTGATTCTGTTTCAACATCTATTCAGGCTACTTCTGATGTTCAAGATATACCTTCGGCTTCAGCTTCTGAACCTCATGTTACTAACCCCCCTGAAAATCCTTCTGAACCTTCTTCCACTATACCTGTTGACATCATTGAACCTTCAACAGTAAATGATCAAACTCCTTTACCTCACACTGTCAAATGGACTCGCAGTCATCCAATTGAACTGATTATTGGAGATCCCACATCCACAGTCAAGACACGAGCTGCATCAGCTAATGAATGCAATTTTTCAGTCTTCTTGACTGATACTGAACCAACTCGTGTTTCGGATGCATTACAAGATTCTGACTGGGTGACTGCTATGCAAGAAGAACTAAATCAGTTTTCAGCACTTAAAGTGTGGCGGTTAGTGAAAAGACCTCAAGACAAGTCAATCATTGACACCAAATGGCTGTTTAAGAACAAGAAAGATGAGCATGGTACGATTGTTCGGAACAAGGCTCGACTTGTTGCGAAAGGTTACCGGCAACAAGAAGGCATTGATTATGATCAAACATTTGCTCCAGTTGCTCGACTTGAGGCTATTCGTATGTTTCTAGCATATGCAGCATACAAAGATTTCACGGTGTTTCAAATGGATGTTAAAACTGCGTTCTTATATGGTCATTTAAAAGAAGAGGTATATGTCACTCAACCAGAAGGGTTTGTTGATCCTGATCATCCTGATTATGTCTATATCCTGGATAAGGCTCTTTATGGATTAAAGCAAGCTCCACGCGCTTGGTATGAAGAATTGTCGACATATCTTCTATCCAAAGGATTTAAGAAAGGATCTGTAGATTCAACTTTATTCATTATGAAGGAAGGAGATCATATTGTGGTCATTCAGGTGTATGTGGATGATATTATTTTTGGCTCTACCAGTAAGGATTTGTGCAAGAAATTTGAAACCATCATGACCCAAGAGTTTAAAATAAGTATGATGGGTGAGATCAATTTCTTTCTTGGCTTGCAAGTGAAGCAATTTCCTGATGGCATCTTCATAAATCAGTCCAAATATATCTTTGATTTGTTGAAGAAGTATGACATGTCATCGTGCAATTCCATTGGCACTCCAATGGCAACGGGAAATAAGATTGGACCTGATCATGAAGGAAAGGATGTGGATCTTCGCATTTATCGGGGAATGGTTGGCTCCTTAATGTATCTGACAGCGAGTCGTCCAGATATCATGTTTGCTACATGTGTATGTGCTCGATATCAAGCAAAACCAAAAGAATCTCATCTAGCTGCAGTCAAAAGGATTTTCAGATATCTTAAAGGAACTCCATATTACGGATTATGGTATCCAAAAGGTCTAGGTTTTGAACTTCAGGCATATTCTGATGCAGACTATGGTGGTTGTAATATGGACAGAAAGAGCACATCAGGGCATATTCAGTTACTAGGCAACAAGTTGGTGTCTTGGGCTTCAAAGAAACAACAGTGTGTTTCCACTTCCACAGCTGAATCTGAATATGTTGCTGCTGCAAGTTGTTGCTCACAGGTACTATGGATGCAAACACAGTTGCGGGATTATGGATTTGTTTACAAGAAGATTCCTATATACTGTGATTCAAAGAGTGCGATTGCTATCTCTGCAAACCCTGTTCAACACTCTAAAACGAAGCATATTGATATCAGGTATCATTTTTTGAAAGACAATGTGGAAAAAGAGAACATTGAACTATATTTTGTAAATACTGAATATCAGCTCGCAGATCTATTTACCAAGGCTTTAGATGAGAAGCGCTTCAAGTTTCTAATCTCCAGACTTGGTATGATAGATAAAAAGATTTAAATATCAGATATTGGGTAATTCTTTATATACGGATTACATTGCTATACGCTTAGTGGTCTAACTGTATATTCTTGTAGTCCGTATATCTATCATTACTTGTTTCTTTCTGATTTTAATTCTATTTTTCACTTAGTTAGTTCTCTTTCTCTTCAGTGTTTTAGTGCATTTATTTTTGTCTACTAATCTGTGTTTCAAGTGCTTGCATCAGTTCAGGGGGAGTATCTCAGACAATCATACTGGTAATTGTTTCATTCTTTCAGCTGGTTCAGGTATGCTCACGTATAGGGGGAGTAATGGTCAAGGGGGAGTGTTTGACGTAATTACATGTCTCGAGTGTCTATCTCGAGATGGTCATGTATTGGGTTAGCATCTCGAGTCCTTAACTTGAGATTGTTATGGATGTTTTTGTCTCGAGTGTATCTCGAGTATGTATCTCGAGTGTATCTCGAGTATGTATCTCGAGTGTATCTTGAGTATGTATCTCGAGTGTATCTCGAGTATGTATCTCGAGTGTATCTCGAGTATGTATCTCGAGTATGTATCTCGAGTATGTATCTCGAGTGTGTGTCATGTGAGATGTCTATTTCGAGTGCCATGCAAGTATAAGTCACGTGCGTGCCTATCTCGAGTCCATCTCGAGTGCAGATCATGTGAGAGTGACTATCTCGAGTCTATCTCGAGTGTGAGTCACGTGAGCCTTTATCTTGAGACTATCTCGAGTGGTGTAAGTGTCATCTCGAGTGTCCACGTGTCATCTCGAGTGTCCACGTGTCATCTCGAGTCTATCTCGAGTCTCTTCCGCATCTTATTTCCTATCTTGAGACTGTTGAGTCTTCAAATATCTATCTCGAGTCTATCTCGAGCCCATCTCGAGTCTATCTCGAGTCCATCTCGAGTCCGTTCCGTGTCCGGGTGTATCTCGAGACGTTCTATATTCACGCGGTTTCGAGTCTGACAAGCGAATAAGATTGTGACACGTGGCATACTCATCATTTTCAAATCTGCTCCTATAAATACTTCATTCTAATCTACGATTCAATCTTTCTGGATTGTTCTTGTTCAAGCGAAGATTGTTGAAGCCGAAGCCCGTTTGAAGCCAAAGACTTAGCATTTTACATCTTGTATTAGCTGTTTAGTGTGTGTTATTGTAACCGATTTCCGAGTCTTTACGATTCCTATAGGTATTCACTCATTATCATATACCGAATAGGATAGTAAATACGTAATTTTGTAAACACTCATCTAATACGGGGTAAACAACTTGGGTTTGTATTCCTTGATGATCATATTTTAAAACATAAGTGTGCATGATTCATTGTTCGAATCATATGGACTTGAATGAACGAATACTTTGATCGTAAATGACCTTCAATTCAATGTATATGTTTTGAACTCAGTATATTATACAATGGACATTAATAGGATAGGACCGCGATCAGTTTCTCTAATAGATGTTATCCGACATAATAAACTGACTAAACTAAAAATGTCATAACTATTTGGTTGGTATTTTTACTGAGTTCATTATATAACATTCGTGGTCATTCATTCTTCATAAATAGTCAATGTCCCACACTTAATGGATTTTTCATTCAAATCCATGTTTTTCAAAGCATAATAAAACTAATAAAGTGATAATGTTTTGTTTAATGATCTAATCCTTTGTCACTGTATCATATATGGCAGACTACGTTTTTCCAGACACCGAGTCACTGGAAATTCCACGTATCATATCCGAACGCACCTCCATGCATCAACCTCACCTAGATGCCGATCGACAACTATTGCAAGCTGCTCTCTTTCTTGATGAAAAACCGAATAATGTGGTATATTCGGTACATGCGAAGACTAAAGCTCCGGTGATAGCGGAAATCCTGAAGAATCACCCGTTATTTGTTCCTTTGACGAAAGAGGCTGATGTTCCTCTCATTTATGTACAACAAGCCTGGAAACTATTGGAGTTTCATGAGACGGAAGATCGGTGTTACTACACGACAAAGGTGGACCACTTTACAATCAACTTTGGACTCAACAAATTCCGTCATTTGTTGGGATTTCCTTCGGCTACGAGTCGACCGGGTGCAGCACAGTTTGAACCGTTTGATAGTGTTGATGAAGCTATAGCCAGTGTGCGTTCGATTGGCTACAATGCAGAATTGAATACAACTTCCGGGTTCAACAAGACGAATCTGCCTCCTACCTACAACACCTTGTTTACTATCTTGAACCGCTGCTTGACTGGGAAGAAGACAGCTCATGACACGGCCACACAGTCAATGTTCCTACTTTTTCAAGGAGTGCTGTTTAATCGACACTACGATTATGCAGCGTTGATCTTTCACGACATGCACGAGTTCAAAGGCAGGAACCCTAATCATTTGGCGTATCCTCGTTTCCTAAGTATTCTGATTGCGAGTGCGATGGACCAGAATCCAGAGATTCCAAGACGACTCAACTCGGTCAAAGTCAAGCATTTTCCATTTCAGTCTGTTCGGTATCCACCAACAGTATTTGGTCCAGAGATTCCACTTTTCAGTGAACTACTTGCGTATGCTGATCAGGGGGTTAAGTGTGTTAGAGAGTATAGGGCAAAGTACGCATCTATGGTCCAACCAGAACCGGCGGGACCTTCCCAGGATGCCATCCATAGAAGTGAGGGTATAGTACTTAGGGACCAGAGATCACGGGATCCTGGTCAGGGTGTGCAGAGGGAAAATACCGAGAGGGGACTTGGTGGGGACCTCCCTGATCAGCCAGCACATTCTTCTACTGCGAATGTTGCTGCGCATATCGGACAGATCAGCTCGGCCGTTCAAATGGATGATGTCTTTGCAGCTGCTGAGGATGAGCATGCGGTTAATCAGCCGTTTATCGAACAGCATGATGATGAACAACTTGTGGACTATGCTTTATCTCCGCTTGATATGGATGTACTTGAATCTTTTGGTGAACATGTAGTTGAACCACCGCAGGCACAACTTGTGCAACATGTACCTTTGTACACTCCAGTTGAGATGGATCAACGGCTTACCATTCTCATGGGGTACGAGTCTTCAGGATCAGTTTCTTCCGAGGAGACTCTCATTATTCCTTCGGATTCAGATGCCGCATGTGACTTGGATGCTGAAACTGAAGAATTTCCAGCTTCAGATGATGATAGTGATGATGATGCTGATATGCCTGACCAAGGCTCGAGTCGACTGTTGACTCTCGGTGAAATAAGGACGGATGAGGGAGTATTAGTTGAAAATCCGGAAGTGAGGATGAGTGAAGGGGAAGGAGAAAAAGATGGTGAGTGTGAGATAGGGGCCAGAAAAGAAGTACAAACCCCTCCCCAAGCCGAGTCTAGCTGGGTAGCCACATCCACTAGGGGTGAGCATTTGTTGCCATCACCTATTGACCAAGACATGAGATCCCCACTCATGCAATGCACAACCCAACTCAACCACTCTACCGTTTCTCAACAAACGGTAGTTTCAACTTCTCACGGGGATTTATCACAACTTGTACCTATTCCTCATTTGGAGGTTGGTGGTACCGATATAGTGAGGCAGCTGCCCCCGCCCACGACTTCAATTCCTAGCACATCGAGTCTAGAACCAATTGCTACAAGTGTAAGTCTTTCTTTGGCTAGGACACCGGTGCAAACCACTTTTGCAGGAGGCTTTAGTAGCCCTGCCGGAACCACCGGAGTAAGTTCTGCATTTGTTGCGGGCTTGCGAGGACCGGAGGGAAATCCCATCAGTGCTAACATCATGCCAACGCTGAACATGGGTTCCTTAGGTTCTACCTTTGGATCAACGAGAAGTCTAAGTGACCTCGGTGTTAGTTTACCTGTCTCTCCTATTATTACAGCACTCAGGCAGCAGTCTACCATTCTGGGTTCCTCATCAACACCCGTTGGTAGTTCCTCATCTGCCTCTTCATCCGCCACTCAATCATCCACAGTATCTGCTTCATCAGCATCAGATGCACCATCGTCTTCTGCACCATCCTCCTCTGCACCTCCTCAGACTGGCACGACATCATCTCCTGATGTGGATCTTTCTCGTATGCCTGTTGTGATTACAGCTAATCAACTTATCACACGTTCTCTGTTCCGGGCGAATAATGAACAGATGGCGACTGTAATCAAGCAACAGACAGAGCGTATCTCGGCCTTGGAAAAACAGGTTGCGGCTTTAGCAAAAGGCAAAGCACCGATTCCTGATCCTCCTGCTCAGCCTACTCAATCAGCGGCTGATTCTCTGTCAATTCCTGAGTTAAAGGGACTTTTATTCTCTAAACTCTTGGAAGCTGGTTCCTCTGAAGACAGTGATCTCGTGGGTATTCTTCAACAACAAACTGCTCTTCAGCAACGTGCCATTCAAGAGCAACGGTCTCAATCTCACTTGGTCACGCATACAGAGTTTCAACACTTTCAAGCGTCTCTTGATGCTTCTCTCACAAAGACTTTTACCGAGATCAACAAAATGTTCACTGAAGGATTGTCCCAGTTATCAGAACGGATCCGAGGTGTTGAGGAAACATGTCAAGCGGCAGCCAGACGGCCCTCAAGAAGGCATGATGATCATGATGATCATGATCGTCATGAGGGGGAGAGGAAACGCAGAAGAATGGAAAGTGAGCCGTCTAGGGCGCCAACAACTTCGGGAGTGAGAATTGTTGACAGATTTGAGGAAAGGCCACCGAGAGAGAAGCAGCCAGCTCGTCACAGAGATTCTATTGTTCTTGCGGGAGGTGAAGAGATGGAAACAGAAGAGCCAGTCTTGCAATCTACTCTTGATTTTCTGAGCTCAGTTCAGGAAGAGATACCAGAGGAAAGGGTTGGAGAAAGTGGAGTAAAGTTTTCAGGTGCTTCTAGTTCTTTGTCTGAAATAGATAGAGTTCTAGCGCTACTGGATAACGTAGCTTCTGAGCTTAGAGATTACCAAGTTCCAAATGAAGAGATCAATGATGCAAGGTGTGCAGAAGACATAAGACTGAAGGATATGTTTGATGATGTAGAGTTTGATTTTGAAAAGGAGAAACCAGTGGATGATGTGGAAGGACCGAGCCTAGAAGAAGTGTTGCCTCAAGATGATTTGATGCCAGTTGATCCGAAGAAAGTTGAATTGTGGGAAAAGATGAAGGCTAGCTCTGGGAAATTTCTGAAGAGGACTGAATGGGATCGATTCACTAGAGCGACTGGAAAGTATTTGGAGGAGAGGTACAAGAGTAGGTTTTGCTATCACGAGAGAAAGTTGAGCTACACAAAGCTGTATGGGATAGAAAATCTGAAGAAAGAGCTGAGAACTGAGTACATTCACATGAGGAGGGTGAATAGGCAAAGAAGAGAAATGCTAGTGTCTAATCACAAGTTTGTAAGTGTTACAAGTTACAAGACTGGCAAGTTGAGCGCTTATCTCTACCCTGTGATTACTTTTAGAAGAGATGACGGAAAAGAGTACACTATCACAGAGGCAGATTTTCAAGACGTGAGCTTTGATGTGATTTTGGGGATATTGTATGATTTGAAAGGAAAGTCTTTCAGAACAGAGGAGGAGATAATTGCATTAACAGCAATTGTCAGACATGTCAAAGTATCTATCTCCTTAGCTCATCTGTATGACTTCCAGCTCGGATTGGAAAATTGGACTTCCAAGCTTTTCTGTCACAAGCCTCGAAGAAATCTAATTGGAGATGAAAAGGATCTTGTCATGTATACTGTGTTCTATGATGCTGAAGAAACTGAGATATCTTGTGTGTATCCTGATTCCATGGGAAACAAGAAAAGAATGTATTCTCATGAAGTGATGCTGTACTGTGATGATACTTTGAAGATGGTAATGGATAACTTGAATCTCAGGTTACAAATGGACAGTCACAATGTGCATGACATTTCTGCTGCAAACAAAGTACTGATCAGACACTTTGTAAGTGAAATTGATAGAAGGTTGAGGCTCAGAGTTGACATCAGATTTGCAGAGATCAAGTTCAAGCTTCGGAAGCCTTCTGTTAAGTAGTTTTGAGAGTTGATTGTCAATTACTTTTTTGGTGTCCCTCCTTCTTCTATAAAAGGGGGAGATTGTTAATGTAAAGTTTATATAAGAAGTTGAGGGACTTGAAGTGAAAATTTCTATTTCCTAGGGTTGGGGTATAAATACCCCAATGCCTTTGTATTGTAAAGTTGGACGTTCATTTGCAATGAGATAGACTTGTGACCTTCTCTCTACATCTCTCTACATGCTTTCTCTCTCTACATGTTTTCTCTTATGTTCTTGAGTTTCTAACTCAATCTTGTTGAGATTGTGTTAGATTTGGATTCATTCACACTAACAATTTCAAACAATCGTGTATAATAAGCACCTATGTATATGAAACATGTATTAAGTAATTCAAAATAATTGTGTTTTCGTAACATCTAAAGAGAAAACGGTTAAAAAAGTACAAGTTTTAATACCGTTTAACAACTAACTGTGAAACGACCCAACTTTTTAGACCGTGTTAAGGATACAATCTAAAGAATACATGCTTTTACATGGTAATACGTAACAACCGTGTATAAAGGCCTCTTATTCAAATGGGTGTACGAATAACTAACTCTCGATTTTACGCGATTGTACGAGCCAACCGTAATGAAGTCACGTTTGTATAATCTTATTACAAACAACCGTGTATAATAAGCACCTCTGTATATGTTTATGTGTTAAGTAATTCAAAATAATCGTGTTTTCGTAACATCTAAAGAGAAAACGGTTAAAAAAGTACAAGTTTTAATATCGTTTAACAACTAACTGTGAAACGACCCAACTCTTTAGACTGTGCTTTTACATGGTAATACGTAACAACCGTGTATAAAGGCCTCTTATTCAACCGGCTGTACGAATCACTAACTCTCGATTTTACGCGATTGTACGAGCCAACCGTAATGAAGTCATGTCTGTACAATATTATTTCAAACAACGGTGTATAATAAGCAACTATGTATATGTTTTTTTTTTTTTGAAGAAAATCGGCAATTGATTAAAGAAAAAGAAAAGTTACAAACAAAGGCAGGCTAAAGCCCCCAAAAGAAACACCAAAAAAAGGAAACCAGACCAAACCAGGCCACAAGGAGCCAGAACAAACAAACAGAGATTATCCAAAACCTAGAATACACCGAAGCAAAAAGCCTAGGACACCAAAGAAAACGCCAAGAAAAGCAAAAACCACTCCAACTACTCTTCATTCCGCACATTACGAGATCTTCTATTCTTCCAAGCCATTCTAGCAATCACCACCATTTGTATCTCCTTAAAGAGAGTCTCCATAGGCTTAATGATCTTACGGAACAGTCTTGCATTCCTTTCCCTCCACACCATATAAACAGTAGCGGAGAAAGCCAATTTCTGCATATCATTCCATAAGAGATCATCATGAACATGTGAAATGTTCATCGGTCCACTTGATAAATCAACCTCCAATCTTACCATGCGCCAAAGATCTAAAGAGAAAACGGTTAAAAAAGTACAAGTTTTAATACCGTTAAACAACTAACTGTGAAACGACCCAACTCCTTAGACGGTGTTAAGGATACAATCTAGAATACATTCTTTTACATGGTAATACGTAACAACTGTGTATAAAGGCCTCTTATTCAAACGGGTGTACGAATCACTAACTCTCGATTTTACGCGATTGTACGAGCCAACCGTAACGAAGTCACGTCTGTACAATCTTATTTCAAACAATCGTGTATTGTAAACACCTCTGTATATGTTTATGTGTTAAGTAATTCAAAATAATCGTGTTTTCGTAACATCTAAAGAGAAACGGTTACGAAAGTACAAGTTTTAATACCGTTTAACAACTAACTGTGAAACGACCCAACTCCTTAGACCGTGTTTTAGGATACAATCTAAAAAATACATGCTTTTACATGGTAATACGTAACAACTGTGTATAAAGGCCTCTTATTCAAACTGTTGTATGAATCACTAACTCTTGATTTTACGCAATTGTACGAGCCAACCGTAACGAAGTCACGTCTGTACAATCTTATTTCAAACAACCGTGTATAATAAGCACCTATGTATATGAAACATATGTTAAGTAATTCAAAATAATCGTGTTTTCATAACATCTAAAGAGAAAACGGTTAAAAAAGTACAAGTTTTCATTCCGTTTAACAACTAACTGTGAAACGACCCAACTCCTTAGCCCGTGAAAACGGTTAAAAAAGTACAAGTTTTAATACCGTTAAACAACTAACTGTGAAACGACCCAACTCCTTAGACGATGTATAATAAGCACCTATTATATGAAACATGTATTAAGTGATTCAAAATAATTGTGTTTTCGTAACATCTAAAGAGAAAACGGTTAAAAAAGTACAAGTTTTAATACCGTTTAACAACTAACTGTGAAACGACCCAACTTTTTAGACCGTGTTAAGGATACAATCTAAAGAATACATGCTTTTACATGGTAATACGTAACAACCGTGTATAAAGGCCTCTTATTCAAATGGGTGTACGAATAACTAACTCTCGATTTTACGCGATTGTACGAGCCAACCGTAATGAAGTCACGTTTGTATAATCTTATTACAAACAACCGTGTATAATAAGCACATCTGTATATGTTTATGTGTTAAGTAATTCAAAATAATCGTGTTTTCGTAACATCTAAATAAAAAACGGTTAAAAAGTACAAGTTTTAATATCGTTTAACAACTAACTGTGAAACGACCCAACTCTTTAGACTGTTCTTTTACATGGTAATACGTAACAACCGTGTATAAAGGCCTCTTATTCAAACGGCTGTACGAATCACTAACTCTCGATTTTACGCGATTGTACGAGCCAACCGAATGAAGTCATGTCTGTACAATATTATATCAAACAACGGTGTATAATAAGCAACTATGTATATGTTTATGTGTTAAGTAATTCAAAATAATCTTGTTTTCGTAACATCTAAAGAGAAAACGGTTAAAAAAGTACAAGTTTTAATACCGTTAAACAACTAACTGTGAAACGACCCAACTCCTTAGACGGTGTTAAGGATACAATCTAGAATACATTCTTTTACATGGTAATACGTAACAACTGTGTATAAAGGCCTCTTATTCAAACGGGTGTACGAATCACTAACTCTCGATTTTACGCGATTGTACGAGCCAACCGTAACGAAGTCACGTCTGTACAATCTTATTTCAAACAATCGTGTATTGTAAACACCTCTGTATATGTTTATGTGTTAAGTAATTCAAAATAATCGTGTTTTCGTAACATCTAAAGAGAAACGGTTACGAAAGTACAAGTTTTAATACCGTTTAACAACTAACTGTGAAACGACCCAACTCCTTAGACCGTGTTTAGGATACAATCTAAAAAATACATGCTTTTACATGGTAATACGTAACAACTGTGTATAAAGGCCTCTTATTCAAACTGTTGTATGAATCACTAACTCTTGATTTTACGCAATTGTACGAGCCAACCGTAACGAAGTCACGTCTGTACAATCTTATTTCAAACAACCGTGTATAATAAGCACCTATGTATATGAAACATATGTTAAGTAATTCAAAATAATCGTGTTTTCATAACATCTAAAGAGAAAACGGTTAAAAAAGTACAAGTTTTCATTCCGTTTAACAACTAACTGTGAAACGACCCAACTCCTTAGCCCGTGAAAACGGTTAAAAAAGTACAAGTTTTAATACCGTTAAACAACTAACTGTGAAACGACCCAACTCCTTAGACGATGTATAATAAGCACCTATGTATATGAAACATGTATTAAGTGATTCAAAATAATTGTGTTTTCGTAACATCTAAAGAGAAAACGGTTAAAAAAGTACAAGTTTTAATACCGTTTAACAACTAACTGTGAAACGACCCAACTTTTTAGACCGTGTTAAGGATACAATCTAAAGAATACATGCTTTTACATGGTAATACGTAACAACCGTGTATAAAGGCCTCTTATTCAAATGGGTGTACGAATAACTAACTCTCGATTTTACGCGATTGTACGAGCCAACCGTAATGAAGTCACGTTTGTATAATCTTATTACAAACAACCGTGTATAATAAGCACATCTGTATATGTTTATGTGTTAAGTAATTCAAAATAATCGTGTTTTCGTAACATCTAAATAAAAAACGGTTAAAAAGTACAAGTTTTAATATCGTTTAACAACTAACTGTGAAACGACCCCAACTCTTTAGACTGTTCTTTTACATGGTAATACGTAACAACCGTGTATAAAGGCCTCTTATTCAAACGGCTGTACGAATCACTAACTCTCGATTTTACGCGATTGTACGAGCCAACCGAATGAAGTCATGTCTGTACAATATTATATCAAACAACGGTGTATAATAAGCAACTATGTATATGTTTATGTGTTAAGTAATTCAAAATAATCTTGTTTTCGTAACATCTAAAGAGAAAACGGTTAAAAAAGTACAAGTTTTAATACCGTTAAACAACTAACTGTGAAACGAACCAACTCCTTAGACCGTGTTTAGGATACAATCTAAAGAATACATGCTTTTACATGGTAATACATAACAACCGTGTATAAAGGCCTCTTATTCAAACTGTTGTATGAATCACTAACTCTTGATTTTACACAATTGTACGAGCCAACCGTAACGAAGTCACGTCTGTGCAATCTTATTTTAAACAACCGTGTATAATAAGCACCTATGTATATGAAACATATGTTAAGTAACTCAAAATAATCGTGTTTTCATAACATCTAAAGAGAAAACGGTTAAAAAAGTACAAGTTTTCATTCCGTTTAACAACTAACTGTGAAACGACCCAACTCCTTAGCCCGTATTAAAGATACAATCTAAATAATACATGCTTTTACATGGTAATACGTAACAACCGTGTATAAAGGCCTCTTATTCAAACTAGTGTACGAATCACTAACTCTTGAGTTTACGCAATTGTACAAGCCAACCGTAACGAAGTCATGTCTGTACAATCTTATTTCAAACAACCGTATATAATAAGCACCTATGTATATGAAACATGTGTTAAGTAATTCAAAATAATCGTGTTTTCGTTACATCTAAAGAGAAAACAGTTAAAAAAGTACAAGTTTTCATTCCGCTTAACAACTAACTGTGAAACGACCCAACTCCTTAGACCGTGTTAAGGATACAATCTAAAGAATACATGCTTTTACATGGTAATAGGTAACAACCGTGTATAAAGGCCTCTTATTCAAACTGGTGTACGAATCACTAACTCTTGATTTTACGCAATTGTACGAGCCAACCATAACGAAGTCACGTCTATACAATCTTATTTCAAACAACCGTGTATATTAAGCACCTATGTATATGAAACATGTGTTAAGTAATTCAAAATAATTGTGTTTTCGTAACATCTAAAGAGAAAACGGTTAAAAAAGTACAAATTTTAATACCGTTTAACAACTAACTGTGAAACGACCCAACTCCTTAGCCCGTGTTAAGGATACAATCTAAAGAATACATGCTTTTACATGGTAATACGTAACAACCGTGTATAAAGGCCTCTTATTCAAACTGGTGTACGAATCAGTAACTCTTGATTGTACGCAATCGTACGAGCCAACCGTTACGAAGTCATATCTGTACAATCTTATTTCAAACAACCGTGTATAATAAGCACCTATGCATATGAAACATGTGTTAAGTAATTCAAAATAATCGTGTTTTCGAAACATCTAAAGAGAAAAGGGTTAAGATTACAACTATGGTTGATTGGAAAAAAATGGCGTTTTCTCTCTCTGGGTGGGCGATTAGGGTTTCTTCATGAGGATACTCATTCGGCGTGATTCTACCTCTCAGGTTGGTACTTTGATCGTTTGGCTGTTTCTGTTGTGTTATAGGAGAGAGTTACGCATTCAATTTCACTCAGATCATACGCTTTTGATTGTTTTTTTTTTTTGAAGGTAAAAACCGGCAATAATATTAAAAACAAGGTAAAAGAGGGTTACACCCTACATAGAATCCACGCCAAGGACAGGCCCCAAGGCAAGCCACAAACTCCAAAAAGCAACAAACCACCCAAAAGGAAAACTACAAACCCAACCAGACGGAAAACCAACCCAGACAATAACGCAATTAAACAACCAATTACACATTACTAGCAGTTCTACTATTGAGAGTTTTCCACGCCATTCGTCTAAGGATTGCATCACAAATAGCATCCACAACCTTCTCAGTCGGCCTTGATTTATTCTGGAAGATCCTCATATTTCTTTCACGCCATATATGATAAACAGAAGCAGCCAGTGCCAAATTGTGTTCCATCTTGCGTACTCTACGGTGTTGAGAGATACCCGCACGTATTTCCTCCCAAGTTTCGGGGAACCCATAAAACTCCACTTGATGCTTAACTCGCCGCCACACTTGATTAGAGAACCTACACTGGAAAAAAAGGTGCGCATGCGAATCTGGAACTAATCTGCAAAAAACACAAAGCATATCTGGAGGTTCATGCTTCCATAACGCAATACGATCTTGCGTTGGAAGTCTACCATGAAAGGCCACCCATAAGCAAAACGAATGCTTAGGGATGCATCCTTTAAACCAAACTGCATGAGCCCAAGGAACCAAAGGCAAGTCTCCTTCCAAGGTTTTCCAAACCACCTGAACAGAAAAATCCGCCATCTTACTTGAATTCTCCATCCAGCAAACACTATCATCTCCATCAGTTAACGTAGGCAACGGTTTGAGTTGCAAACTTGGTATAGCCTGAATCCAGCTTGACGGCCATTGACCATCACAAGCCGTAACCAAGTCCAATACCGAAGAATCCCTAGTGAGCCCAGCTGCATGGAAAGATCGAAAAGAAATCAAGTGGCAGAGAGAACCTTCCACCAGCCATTTATCCGACCAAGCAAACGTATGACGACCATTCCTGATTTTACTAAAAAAATACGGTCTAAATTGATCACGAAGATCAAGGATATTACGGAGTACCCACGGCCATTCCATCCTGCTACGAGTATCCCAAATCGATCCCGCAAATCTGTTACTCCATAACCAGTCCACCCAAAGTGAGTTTCGATGATTAAGGATGTCCCAAAGATGCTTGGAAACAAGGGATCTGTTCCATAGCGCCATTCTCTTGAAACCTAGGCCCCCGGATTCAACAGGTTTGCACACATCCACCCACGCTAGTCTGCACTTTCCTCGAATGTCATCTCCTTGAGCCCATAAGAACCGTCTGAAGATTGCTTCCAGCTCATGTATTACTCCCGCAGGCAACACAAAAACCGACATCCAATAGACGCTTAAAGATTGAAGCACAGAAACCAAGAGCTGCTTTCTTCCTCCAAACGATAGGAACTTATTTTTCCAATTGTCAATTATGCCATTCACCTTGCGAATAAGAACCCCATAATCATTGGATTTCAGACGAGTGGGAGACAAAGGTACCCCCAAGTACCGAAACGGGAAAGTTCCCAGTTTGAACGGTAGTAATTGATGGATCTGATCACGAATTGGACCGGTAACATTGCCAAAAAAGACTTCACTTTTATCCATACTTGCTTCAAGCCCAGAAACACTTCGGAATAAGTCAAGAGCACGTTTAATTACACGAACCGAAGCTACATCTCCATGGGTAAACACAAATAAGTCGTCTGCAAAGCATAAATGTGTGATTTTTAACTCATCACATTTATCATGATACTTGAACTCTGGCTCTTCCTGAATGCACTTGTTTAGAATTAACGAGAACCCCTCCATGATGAGAGTAAAAAGATAAGGAGAGATGGGATCTCCTTGTCTTATACCCCGAGCACCCTTAAAGAATCCAAAGGAACCACCATTGATTGCCAATGAGTATGAAGGAGTTTGCAACATTTCCTCAATCCACCTAATAAAGACCGGATGAAATCCAAACTGTTGCAAAAGATGCAAGATATACCTCCAGGAAACCATATCATAGGCCTTCCGAATATCTATCTTGAAAGCACAACGAGGTGGACCTCTATCTTGATGATACCCCGTAATTAACTCATAAGCAAGAAGGATGTTATCCGAGATTCTCCGTCCGGGAATGAAAGCTGACTGCGCTTTAGACACCAATTTTTCCAGAAAAGGCCTTAAACGATCCGTGACCACCTTTGAAATACACTTATAGAGGATCGTGCAGCAAGAAATCGGCCTGTAATCAGTAACACAAGTAGCATTAGGTACCTTAGGGATGAGACATAAGAGGGTATGGTTGAGCTCCTTTGCCAGTCTAGCCGTATAGAAGAAATTGTGAATAGCAATGGTCACATCCGATCCCACGACATCCCATGCAGCCTTGAAAAACTTCGCTGAAAACCCATCCGAACCAGGAGCCTTGTCATTACCAATACTAAACATTGCTTCTTTAATCTCCAAATCTTGCACCGGCCGAATAATATGCAATGATTCCGCTAAAGTAAGTTTAGTATGGAACAGGATAGAATCCAGCTCCGGTTGGACCAAAGCATCGGTAGTACCAAGAACCGAATGAAAATGAGCTACAAACACATCTTCCTTTGTGAAATTACCGTGAATATCAGAAACCGACCGAATGAAATTCCTCCCTCTTCTTTCTTTGACTGCATTGTGGAAGAATCTAGTATTACTATCCCCCTCATTCAACCAACGGACTTTGGCTCTCTGGGCAAAATACTTTTCTTCATCAATACAAGCTTGTTGGTAAGCTAGTTGGAAATGCGCCAAATCCTCCATAAGATTCAGATTAGCCGGGTCCCTATCACAAGCCATCTGGATTTCATCCAGTTCAACTTTAAGTGTAGCCACCTGCTTAGATAAGTCCCCATAGGAACTCCTCAATCGCCTTAATGGGGATTTCAACTTTTTAAGTCTACACAACACACAATGCATAAACGAACCAAAAGCTGGTTGTTGCCAGATATCCTTAACAGTTGGTAGAAAAAGTTGATGTGTGGCTAAGAAATTATCAAATTTAAATCCCTTCTTAGTGACGGTTAAGTCCTCCGAGAACGACACTACACCAAGAGCATGATCAGAAACCCCCCAAGGATGAAAATGAACAAAAGAGTTACCAAAACGACTAATAAAATCCAAGTTAGAAAGGATTCGGTCGAGTTTGCGAATAACACCATCATCCGACATTGGTTTCTGCCTCCAAGTATACTGTATGCCCGAATAACGGATATCCATAATCTCAACATCGTCGGCACATAAAGCAAACTCCTCCATACTCCTATCCCTCCTAGATGAACCACCATATCCATCATGAGGAAATAGCATGGCATTAAAATCTCCCATGATGATCCAAGCTTGAGAACCAATTAGAACCTTCTGTTTACGAATGCCCGACCATAATTGACGTCTCAAGGTAAGGTCATTTGCCCCATAAACTACCGATACATAGAACGGTTGAGGATCATTCTTTAATTTAATGAGGCAATGCATGAACTGAGCATGACCCTCAATGCTCATCACATCAAGAGTTTTTGGGTCCCAAGCAATAACTATGCGAGTTCCTCTATCACAAAAGCTACTATTAGTAATCCAATCCCAAGAACCAAACGTGTCAACACAAACCTTGGCGATATTATCAATCTGAAGACGCGTTTCAACAATAGCAAACAAAGAAATACCATGCAGTTTAATAGAATCCCGAACTTCCTTCTGCTTTATCCGCGAGTTCAATCCACGGATATTCCACACTGCAAATTTCACCATTTTACAACAGGAGGAGATGAGGTCTTACCCTCTTTACTTGACTTTGATCCCAGCTGCTTGCGGTGTCCATCTGATCCCAAGATAGTAGTACCTTCTCCAACCTTTAGCTTCCTTTTGTCCCCTGCATCCAACGAGTTAACCCTAGAAGAATTCTTTAAAATGCTTTTAAGAGGCTTAGGGTCAGCTTGATACGATCTGATCACTGTAGCAACTCGTGGTGGTTCCTCATCCGTCATTTTATCTGCAATATTCCCTTCTTTAACAGCTGCAGGTTGAGGTTCCACAGGCTTAGTAACCTCGGGATGCGTAACTGGTAAGGTGGTCACTAACCTAGGATCGCTTTCCTCTGACAACTGTCCGACCTGCACGGCATCATCCAGAATAGTGCTCTCCACACGATCCTGCACTGAAATCACCTCCTCGACTACATCCTCCTCACCAACTTTGACACTACAATCATTCTCATTAAAAACATCATTCTGGTCACAATCTTTAGTTCCACTTGAAGAAGCATCACCACAAACCGATATGTCATTTGGTTTAGCCTCCTTACGACGCCATTGTTTCTTCTCCACTCGCACGAAACCCTCATCATCCACCACTTTTGGCCTTTTCCCTTGAGCTTTAGAAGCCACTACTGCCTTAACACACGAACTACGCTTGTGACCAAACACACAACAGTGTGAGCACTGAACAGGTTCCCAAAAGTATTCAACCTCAATTTTAACTTTATCACGACCATCATCATGCAAATGTGGAATAATTACCTCCAACTCCTTTTTTAATTCACCCACAGCCCAGACATCAACCAGGACTTTAGCAAATCCCGGACGACCCCATTTCTTGTCGCACATGGATGCAGTACAAGCATCCATAGACTTTGGGACCCCTATCGCGCTAGCAATTCTGCTAATACCTTCATTGTTAAATAACACCAAGGGAACGTCGATTGGCGATTTGGTCTTCTAGGGTTTCACAATGAATTACTTCGATTCTTGTGGTTGTTTAACGTGGATTGTGTGTCGATTGGTGTTTATTTTCGCTCAAGGAACGTCGATTAATCTCAGGTTAGGGTTTTGGTGTTTCGATTTCTCCTTGTTTTATTCGTTTTGTCCATCTAGGGTTTCGGTTTCTTTTTGATTTCAAATCTGATTCAACGATTTGATTGAGTTGATTGCTTGTTGTGTCATTGGGAATCGCGTGTTTCCTACATCGGATTCGTCCTCGTAGGCTTCGTGTGAACCGTGTAATCGATAAGTTTTCAATTCGCAATCGAATTCGGTTGTTCTAGGGTTTGGAGTCGTGGACAGTTCGCAATTCTAGGGTTTTTGTTTTCGTGGTTGGCGGCTAGGGTTTCTTTTCGCCGGCTTGTTAATCACGTCAGGGTTGGTCGGCTGCTAGGGAACAAGTTTGATTCTTGTCGATTAGGGTTTGCATGAGAGTACGTAAACTTTCTGTACGGCGCATTTAATTTGGCGGCTGATCTTTTGGCTGTCGTTTTCTGTGTTGAATCGGGGTAGGTTTTCGTACGGCTTCGTTTGTCGGCTGCTTCTGAACGCGACTATTTTGTCGTTTCCTTATTAGGGTTTTGACTTGTTGTGTTTGCGGCGGGTAGGGTTTTGTTGTTTACCGATTCCAGGGCTTACGTCAGCGGTCCTGTTGTGTTCCTTTGCTCGGTTTCCATCCCAATTGAATCTCTTGGCTTGCTTCCTGCTGTTTACCTTTGCTTTTGCCTGCAGCACCATAATTTTGTGAGGTTTCAGCGTTGGTCACCAACCCTCGTCTCCTCGTCAATTGTGGTCTTCGTAGGTACGGGTTTAGGGTTACGGTAGTGTGAGTAAGTTTTTTGGTTTGGTTGGGTTGATCATGGATGCTATGGATCAACTCATAGCTCCATCCCCGATAGCTGATGGAAATTCTGCTCGACCATCAGTTTTTGAACGATTATCCACGGCGGATGATAGGCTGAAGTTTCCGGAGGGTTTTAAAAGTGGTAAGGATTTTGCTGAGGTTGTGGGACGTAAGCATTCGGATGATTCTCTTTCTTTTTTCCCATTGGTTGACAAAGCTCAATCTCGTGTTCAAATTCCTGTGGAATTAGCTACCAAGGTAATGAACACTCACAAATCCACTTTGTTTGGATATTTCTTGGGACCGAGACTACAGTTCCCGGTTGTGGAAAGATATGTTAAGGCAGTGTGGGGGAAATTTGGTTTTGTTGAAGCCATGATGAATAATAATGGTATCTTTTTCTTCAAGTTCAATGATGTGGGAGGTAGTAAGCAAGTTGTGGAAGCTGGGCCACTAATGATCAGGGGTGTTCCACTCTTTGTTTCTCATTGGGATCCGGCTAAAGGTTTAACTAAACCAATCCACAATTCTTGTCCACTTTGGGTCAATTAACATAATGTTCCGCTAGTAGCTTTTAATAAAGAGGGTATTAGTAGAATTGCGAGTGCTCTGGGGGTCCCGAAGCAAATGGACGCTTGTACTACTTCCATGTGTGATAAGGACTGGGGCAGACCGGGATTTGCTAAGGTGCTTATAGATGTTTGGGCTGTTGGAGAATTAAAAAGGGAGGTTCAGGTAATTATTCCTAGTATTACGGGTGGTGCTGATGTTTCGGTTGGTGTTAGGGTTGAGTATATTTGGGAACCAACCCAATGTACTCATTGCCTTGTGTTTGGTCATAAAGTATCGTCTTGTGCTAAAGCGGTGGTAGCATCCTCTGAGAAGAAGAAAGCTGCAATGACTAATGTTGATGATGAGGGTTTTACGCGTGTAGGACGGAAGGAGTGGAGAGCAAAACCTGGTGTAGCAAGAACTGATCCGGGGCCTTCGTCGGCTGAGGTTACGGATGTGGTTGTTCCTACTCCGAGTGTAGATGTTGATTCGGAGAGCCATAAAACTAATGTCTCTCAAGTGAATTTGGAGGTAGTAGAAACAGAAGTAGTCAATGCTAACACTCCTAGTCCTCCGTTGCAAACGTCTAGTGTAGCTAAGGATGATGATTCTAACTCTAAGAAGTTGGCAAAGGGGACTAGGGAGGGCAAAGAGATCAAGGATATCAGAGCTCAAAAGGCTCCAATCAAAGGTATTTTGAAGAACCCTAATAGGTTTGCGGCCCTTTCGACTGATGCTTCAGTTAAAGCTCGTGGTGATGTACCAGCTAAAGGTGTCGTAATTGGTGGACATAAGAGTTCAGGTTGGGAGTCGGAGGGTGTGCCTAAGCATAGCTCAAATGTTTAACATTGCTTTTTGGAACATCCGTGGGCTTAATGCTACGGATAAGCAACAAGAGGTAAAATCCTTTATTCGCAATAATAATTTGAGTCTTTGTGCTATTCTGGAAACTCATATTCGGGTTGAGTCTTTACGGGGTGTTTGTGAACGTACTTTTGGTCGGTGGGAGTGGGTATCCAATCAGATACATTCTGATTACGGTACTAGGATTATTGTAGCTTGGAATGCTGCAGATGTTGATGTTATGGTGTTGGAATCTCATGGACAATTCATGCATTGTGAAGTCCGTATTCGTGGTTTGGATCAGGTTTTCTTTGTCTCTTTTGTTTATGGAGCGAATAGAGGACTGGATAGGAGACAGCTGTGGTCGGGGTTAAGGAAATTTAGAGCCATTTTGGGTGCTAAACCTTGGTTGATCGCTGGTGATTTTAATTGTCTTCTCTTTCCTCATGATGCGTTGGGGGGAATATCTCGTCGTAATGGTGATATGGCTGATTTTGCTAGTTGTGTAGAGGATGTGGATGTCTTTGATGTGCGGTTTTCGGGTATTCAATATACGTGGTGTCAAAAACCAAGGGAGGAAGCAGGTTTAAAGCGGAAGCTTGACCGAATCTTAGCCAATGTGGAGTTTACAAACCTGTTTTGTGATGCTGGTGCTCGGTTTTTGCCTCGTGCGATTTCGGATCATTCACCAGGGTTAATTGGTTTCACTGGAGGGACAAGAACCCGTAAGTATGGGTTCAAGTTCGACAATTTTCTGGCCTTGGATCCTCAGTTCTTGAGCACAGTTCAACAAGCTTGGAGAGTGGATATCGATGGTACGTTTATGTTTAAGCTTACGTCTAGGCTGAAACTGTTAAAAACTCCTCTTCGTCGTCTAAGGTCAGCTTATGGAAACTTATCTAGGAGATCTGTTTCGCTAAAAGATGAGCTAGATATAGCTCAACTAGCAGCTGATATTGATCCTGGAAATGTTTCTCTTCAGTCTGATGTCAGTCGACTCAGGGAAGATTACCAAAAGTCATGTTGGATTGATATTAGTGCAACGCGTCAGAGAGCTAAAGTCAAATGGCTTTTGGAGGGGGATGCGAACACTCGTTACTTTCATCAAGTTGTTGCGGAAAAGAGGCATGCACAGCATTTGTATTCGGTTTGCAAAGCGGATGGGGTTTATGTTTATGATGATGATGTTGCCAAGGCTTTCATAGAACACTTTGTTTCAATTAGTGGCACGAAAGATTTTGCGGTGGTCCCTGATATGCCTGATTTCTTATTCACCAATCGTCTTTCTATTGGTGATGCTAATCATATGATTAGGCCAATACAAGATTCGGAAATTCATGATGCTATGTTTAGTATTGGTAATGACAAAGCACCAGGCCCGGATGGTTTTTTGTCGAAATTTTTCAAAGCTGCGTGGAGTGTTATTGGGCAAGATGTGTTGGTGGCCATCCATAATTTCTTTTATCGGGGTAGACTTGCAAAGGAATTAAACCACACACTTCTTTGTCTTTTACCTAAGTCTACTAACGCCACTTTGGTATCTGACTTTAGACCGATTGCTTGCTGCAATGTCCTGTATAAATGCATTTCTAAAGTCATTGTTGAGAGAATGAAGCCGTATCTGGATTCAATTGTTAGCAAAACTCAATCTGCTTTTATCCCAGGGAGGAAGATAACGGATAATATTTTAATGGCGCATGAGTTGGTCTCGGGGTATCAGCTGGATAGAGGTCCTCCAAGGTGTGCATTTAAAATTGATCTGAGGAAAGCTTACGATATGGTCAGTTGGGAGTACTTGTTGGGCATGCTCAATGGTCTTGGTTTTCACCCGACGCTGGTTAAATGGATTAAGGAGATGATCACTACTCCTTCTTTCTCGATTGCTTTAAATGGTGAATCGCATGGCTTTTTTCAGGGGCAGCGAGGTATTAGACAGGGAGACCTGTTATCGCCTTATTTATTCACAATTGTCATGGAAGGGTTTTCAATGCTTTTTAACCAGTGTATTCAGGAAGCAGCTGCATTCGGTTATCATCATGGTTGTGAGGTTTTTGGTATCTCCCATCTTTGCTTTGCAGATGATTTGTTTGTCTTTACAAAAGGGGATGTGGCGTCGGTTGAGGTGTTGAAGAAGACTCTTGATCTCTTTGCTAAACGATCTGGTCTTTCGCCAAACTTGCAGAAGAGTGATGTCTTTTTTGGTAATGTGGCTCCGGATGTACAATCCGCTATTATTCAATGCCTTCCATTTAGATCTGGTAACTTTCCTATTCGGTATCTTGGGGTTCCTCTGTCTCCGGTATCTCTTAAGATGGCGGACTATGGTGTGCTTGTAACAAAAGTTAAACTTAGACTTCAAAATTGGAAGACTAAGTTTCTCTCGTTTGGAGGAAGGAAACAGCTTATCATCTCGGTACTTCAATCGTTGCAATTATATTGGATGGGAGTTTTTGTGTTTCCATCCGGTGTCATACATGAGTTAGAGAGCTTATTTCGGGATTTCTTATGGGCGCAAGGGGAATCTTCTAGGGGCCGATGTAAAGTTGCGTGGTCTCTAGTTTGTAGGCCGACAGAATGTGGAGGACTTGGTTTTAGAAGGCTTGCAGCATGGAATCGTGCACTCATCTCAAGAAACCTATGGGCAATTGTGTCTAATCGTGATTGTTTATGGGTAAAGTGGGTTCGGCAGATTTCCTTACGTGATATGATCTTTTGGTCTGCAAGGAAAACTAATCGTTGGTCGTGGGTGTTGCGGAAAATGATGGGGATCCGAGAAGAGATGCGTAGGTATGTATCAGTCCGTATAGGCAATGGTTTAACAACCAATGCGTGGGAAGATTCTTGGCTCCAGTGTGGACCTCTTTCAGAGTTTGTTTCTCACCGTTTTATTCATGCAGCTGACTTTAGTGTTAATACGACGGTGCATCAACTCATAACTGAGTTTTCTGATGGATGGCCGATTAATTGGATGGAGAGATATCCAATACTTTCTTCTGCTGAGTTACCTACTATAACGGATGGAGTTGATGATGTTACTTGTTGGAACGCTTCGGTTAATGGGGATGGGGTTTTTTCGGTCCAAAGAGCGTATCAAGCGTTTGTTGGACAATATCCCATGGTTACTTGGGCGAATTCTGTTTGGTTCAAGGGTCATATTCCTAAACATTCATTTTGTTTATGGACTGCTTGTCTTTTCCGTTTGCCAACTCAGGATCGCATTGCCGAATGGAAGCATGATCCACCTGATCTACGATGTAGTTTGTGTGGGATTGTTCGGGATTCTCACAACCATTTATTCTTTGAGTGCACTTTTTCTCGACAGATTTGGTTGCAGGTGATGGCTAAGTTGGACTGGAATGGTTTTCCTTGCTCGTGGGATGCTATTATGGCTATTCTTTCGGATAGTGTAGTCGCCCCGAGGCAGTTAGAGCGCAGATTGGCACTTGCGGCGTCTATTTATGTAGTCTGGTGTGAGCGGAATCGTAGATTGTTCTCCAATGATTCGAAACCGATCCCCTATCTTGTCAAGCTCATCCTTGACTGTGTGTTTGATCGAATTGCGTGGAAGAGGCGGAAGAAGGTGATTTCTATGCATGTGGATCCGTGAAGTGTCGAAGATCTTCTTTCTTAGGATGCTTGATTGGATTTTGTTTTGGTTTCGTTGGTGTTGTTTTTTCTTTTGTTCTTTGTTTGTCTCTGTAAGCCTTTGTTTGTTCTGGCTTTTAGTTTGTTGGTTTGGACTGGTGTCGGATTTTGTGTGCTTCTGGCTTTGGTTTAGCTGGTAGTGCCTCTTGTTTTTTTATTTGCTTTATAAAATTGCCTGATTATTCTCTCAAAAAAAAAAACATGTATTAAGTAATTCAAAATA
Organism: Centaurea solstitialis; assembly: GCA_030169165.1. Classification (NCBI taxonomy): domain Eukaryota; kingdom Viridiplantae; phylum Streptophyta; class Magnoliopsida; order Asterales; family Asteraceae; genus Centaurea; species Centaurea solstitialis. Next base: position 13,648 of record JARYMX010000229.1, on the reverse strand, counting down.
ATGTGTTTTCGTAACATGTAAAGAGAAAACGGTTAAAAAAGTACAAGTTTTAATACCGTTTAACAACTAACTGTGAAACGACCCAACTTTTTAGACCGTGTTAAGGATACAATCCAAAGAATACATGCTTTTACATGGTAATACGTAACAACCGTGTATAAAGGCCTCTTATTCAAATGGGTGTACGAATAACTAACTCTCGATTTTACGCGATTGTACGAGCCAACCGTAATGAAGTCACGTTTGTATAATCTTATTACAAACAACCGTGTATAATAAGCACCTCTGTATATGTTTATGTGTTAAGTAATTCAAAATAATCGTGTTTTCGTAACATCTAAAGAGAAAACGGTTAAAAAAGTACAAGTTTTAATATCGTTTAACAACTAACTGTGAAACGACCCAACTCTTTAGACTGTGCTTTTACATGGTAATACGTAACAACCGTGTATAAAGGCCTCTTATTCAAACAGCTGTACGAATCACTAACTCTCGATTTTACGCGATTGTACGAGCCAACTGTAATGAAGTCATGTCTGTACAATATTATTTCAAACAACGGTGTATAATAAGCAACTATGTATATGTTTATGTGTTAAGTAAATCAAAATAATCTTGTTTTCGTAACATCTAAAGAGAAAACGGTTAAAAAAGTACAAGTTTTAATACCGTTAAACAACTAACTGTGAAACGACCCAACTCCTTAGACGGTGTTAAGGATATAATCTAGAATACATTCTTTTACATGGTAATACGTAACAACTGTGTATAAAGGCCTCTTATTCAAACGGGTGTACGAATCACTAACTTTCGATTTTACGCGATTGTACGAGCCAGCCGTAACGAAGTCACGTCTGTACAATCTTATTTCAAACAATCGTGTATTGTAAACACCTCTGTATATGTTTATGTGTTAAGTAATTCAAAATAATCGTGTTTTCGTAACATCTAAAGAGAAACGGTTAAGAAAGTACAAGTTTTAATACCGTTTAACAACTAACTGTGAAACGACCCAACTCCTTAGACCGTGTTTAGGATACAATCTAAAGAATACATGCTTATACATGGTAATACGTAACAACCGTGTATAAAGGCCTCTTATTCAAACTGGTGTATGAATCACTAACTCTTGATTTTACGCAATTGTACGAGCCAACGAAGTCACGTCTGTACAATCTTATTTCAAACAACCGTGTATAATAAGCACCTATGTATATGAAACATGTATTAAGTAATTCAAAATAATGTGTTTTCGTAACATGTAAAGAGAAAACGGTTAAAAAAGTACAAGTTTTAATACCGTTTAACAACTAACTGTGAAACGACCCAACTTTTTAGACCGTGTTAAGGATACAATCTAAAGAATACATGCTTTTACATGGTAATACGTAACAACCGTGTATAAAGGCCTCTTATTCAAATGGGTGTACGAATAACTAACTCTCGATTTTACGCGATTGTACGAGCCAACCGTAATGAAGTCACGTTTGTATAATCTTATTACAAACAACCGTGTATAATAAGCACCTCTGTATATGTTTATGTGTTAAGTAATTCAAAATAATCGTGTTTTCGTAACATCTAAAGAGAAAACGGTTAAAAAAGTACAAGTTTTAATATCGTTTAACAACTAACTGTGAAACGACCCAACTCTTTAGACTGTGCTTTTACATGGTAATACGTAACAACCGTGTATAAAGGCCTCTTATTCAAACAGCTGTACGAATCACTAACTCTCGATTTTACGCGATTGTACGAGCCAACTGTAATGAAGTCATGTCTGTACAATATTATTTCAAACAACGGTGTATAATAAGCAACTATGTATATGTTTATGTGTTAAGTAATTCAAAATAATCTGTTTTCGTAACATCTAAAGAGAAAACGGTTAAAAAAGTACAAGTTTTAATACCGTTTAAACAACTAACTGTGAAACGACCCAACTCTTAGACGGTGTTAAGGATATAATCTAGAATACATTCTTTTACATGGTAATACGTAACAACGTGTATAAAGGCCTCTTATTCAAACGGGTGTACGAATCACTAACTTTCGATTTTACGCGATTGTACGAGCCAACCGTAACGAAGTCACGTCTGTACAATCTTATTTCAAACAATCGTGTATTGTAAACACCTCTGTATATGTTTATGTGTTAAGTAATTCAAAATAATCGTGTTTTCGTAACATCTAAAGAGAAACGGTTAAGAAAGTACAAGTTTTAATACCGTTTAACAACTAACTGTGAAACGACCCAACTCCTTAGACCGTGTTTAGGATACAATCTAAAGAATACATGCTTATACATGGTAATACGTAACAACCGTGTATAAAGGCCTCTTATTCAAACTGGTGTATGAATCACTAACTCTTGATTTTACGCAATTGTACGAGCCAACCGTAACGAAGTCACGTCTGTACAATCTTATTTCAAACAACCGTGTATAATAAGCACCTATGTATATGAAACATGTATTAAGTAATTCAAAATAATGTGTTTTCGTAACATGTAAAGAGAAAACGGTTAAAAAAGTACAAGTTTTAATACCGTTTAACAACTAACTGTGAAACGACCCAACTTTTAGACCGTGTTAAGGATACAATCTAAAGAATACATGCTTTTACATGGTAATACGTAACAACCGTGTATAAAGGCCTCTTATTCAAATGGTGTACGAATAACTAACTCTCTGATTTTACGCGATTGTACGAGCCAACCGTAATGAAGTCACGTTTGTATAATCTTATTACAAACAACCGTGTATAATAAGCACCTCATGTATATGTTAATGTTTAAGTAATTCAAAATAATCGTGTTTTCGTAACATTAAAGAGAAAACGGTTAAAAAAGTACAAGTTTTAATATCGTTTAACAACTAACTGTGAAACGACCCAACTCTTTAGACTGTGCTTTTACATGGTAATACGTAACAACCGTGTATAAAGGCCTCTTATTCAAACAGCTGTACGAATCACTAACTCTCGATTTTACGCGATTGTACGAGCCAACTGTAATGAAGTCATGTCTGTACAATATTATTTCAAACAACGGTGTATAATAAGCAACTATGTATATGTTTATGTGTTAAGTAATTCAAAATAATCTTGTTTTCGTAACATCTAAAGAGAAAACGGTTAAAAAAGTACAAGTTTTAATACCGTTAAACAACTAACTGTGAAACGACCCAACTCCTTAGACGGTGTTAAGGATATAATCTAGAATACATTCTTTTACATGGTAATACGTAACAACTGTGTATAAAGGCCTCTTATTCAAACGGGTGTACGAATCACTAACTTTCGATTTTACGCGATTGTACGAGCCAACCGTAACGAAGTCACGTCTGTACAATCTTATTTCAAACAATCGTGTATTGTAAACACCTCTGTATATGTTTATGTGTTAAGTAATTCAAAATAATCGTGTTTTCGTAACATCTAAAGAGAAACGGTTAAGAAAGTACAAGTTTTAATACCGTTTAAACAACTAACTGTGAAACGACCCAACTCCTTAGACCGTGTTTAGGATACAATCTAAAGAATACATGCTTATACATGGTAATACGTAACAACCGTGTATAAAGGCCTCTTATTCAAACTGGTGTATGAATCACTAACTCTTGATTTTACGCAATTGTACGAGCCAACCGTAACGAAGTCACGTCTGTACAATCTTATTTCAAACAACCGTGTATAATAAGCACCTATGTATATGAAACATGTATTAAGTAATTCAAAATAATGTGTTTTCGTAACATGTAAAGAGAAAACGGTTAAAAAAGTACAAGTTTTAATACCGTTTAACAACTAACTGTGAAACGACCCAACTTTTTAGACCGTGTTAAGGATACAATCCAAAGAATACATGCTTTTACATGGTAATACGTAACAACCGTGTATAAAGGCCTCTTATTCAAATGGGTGTACGAATAACTAACTCTCGATTTTACGCGATTGTACGAGCCAACCGTAATGAAGTCACGTTTGTATAATCTTATTACAAACAACCGTGTATAATAAGCACCTCTGTATATGTTTATGTGTTAAGTAATTCAAAATAATCGTGTTTTCGTAACATCTAAAAGAAAACGGTTAAAAAGTACAAGTTTTAATATCGTTTAACAACTAACTGTGAAACGACCCAACTCTTTAGACTGTGCTTTTACATGGTAATACGTAACAACCGTGTATAAAGGCCTCTTATTCAAACAGTTGTACGAATCACTAACTCTCGATTTTACGCGATTGTACGAGCCAACTGTAATGAAGTCATGTCTGTACAATATTATTTCAAACAACGGTGTATAATAAGCAACTATGTATATGTTTATGTGTTAAGTAATTCAAAATAATCTTGTTTTCGTAACATCTAAAGAGAAAACGGTTAAAAAAGTACAAGTTTTAATACCGTTAAACAACTAACTGTGAAACGACCCAACTCCTTAGACGGTGTTAAGGATATAATCTAGAATACATTCTTTTACATGGTAATACGTAACAACTGTGTATAAAGGCCTCTTATTCAAACGGGTGTACGAATCACTAACTTTCGATTTTACGCGATTGTACGAGCCAACCGTAACGAAGTCACGTCTGTACAATCTTATTTCAAACAATCGTGTATTGTAAACACCTCTGTATATGTTTATGTGTTAAGTAATTCAAAATAATCGTGTTTTCGTAACATCTAAAGAGAAACGGTTAAGAAAGTACAAGTTTTAATACCGTTTAACAACTAACTGTGAAACGACCCAACTCCTTAGACCGTGTTTAGGATACAATCTAAAGAATACATGCTTATACATGGTAATACGTAACAACCGTGTATAAAGGCCTCTTATTCAAACTGGTGTATGAATCACTAACTCTTGATTTTACGCAATTGTACGAGCCAACGAAGTCACGTCTGTACAATCTTATTTCAAACAACCGTGTATAATAAGCACCTATGTATATGAAACATGTATTAAGTAATTCAAAATAATGTGTTTTCGTAACATGTAAAGAGAAAACGGTTAAAAAAGTACAAGTTTTAATACCGTTTAACAACTAACTGTGAAACGACCCAACTTTTTAGACCGTGTTAAGGATACAATCTAAAGAATACATGCTTTTACATGGTAATACGTAACAACCGTGTATAAAGGCCTCTTATTCAAATGGGTGTACGAATAACTAACTCTCGATTTTACGCGATTGTACGAGCCAACCGTAATGAAGTCACGTTTGTATAATCTTATTACAAACAACCGTGTATAATAAGCACCTCTGTATATGTTTATGTGTTAAGTAATTCAAAATAATCGTGTTTTCGTAACATCTAAAGAGAAAACGGTTAAAAAAGTACAAGTTTTAATATCGTTTAACAACTAATTGTGAAACGACCCAACTCTTTAGACTGTGCTTTTACATGGTAATACGTAACAACCGTGTATAAAGGCCTCTTATTCAAACAGCTGTACGAATCACTAACTCTCGATTTTACGCGATTGTACGAGCCAACTGTAATGAAGTCATGTCTGTACAATATTATTTCAAACAACGGTGTATAATAAGCAACTATGTATATGTTTTTTTTTTTTTTTTTTGGGGGAAAATAATCGGCAATTTTATAAAGAAGAAAGGAGGCTAAACGCCAGCAAACAAAACAAACTAGTCAACCCGCGTAGGGCGAAAACGCACCCACCAAACAACAAACAACCAAAAAGAACATAACCCAACAGACGCAAACAAAGAAGCAAATAAAATACAGACCGCCCAAAACAAAAACCAGAAAAACACCCAGACAACTAGCTCAACCGAATCAAGATTAGTTGTCATCACGCACAGCAGAAGTTCTACGCCGCATCTTCCAAGCTTCCCGCAAGCGAACAGTAGAGAGAACTTGAACCGCTATATGTTGAGCATTCAACCTTTCTTCAGTGAAGAGCCTTCTATTCCGTTCTCTCCAAATTGCATAGACCATGGCAGACAAGGCTAACTTATGAATGAGCTGCTTTGGCTGCGTTGTAACGTCACTAATGGTAATCATAATCGCATCCCAAGTATTAGGCATCATTGTCCACTGTAAACCCGCACACACCTTTTGCCAAACTTGTACCGAAAATGGACACTGAAAGAACAAATGTTCATGGGAATCCATTACAAGTTTGCAAAGGCTACACTTCAAATCCGGCGGTACTTCCTTCCAATGCATCATACGGTCCTGGGTCATCAGTCTCCTCCTACAAGCCATCCACATGACAAACGCATGTTTTGGAATGTGTCCTCTGAACCAAACAGCCTTATGCCAAGGTACTTCCACAATATCCCCCTGCAAAGATTCATAAGCAATTTTAACAGTAAAGTTAGTAAGACCATTTGCACCAGTCCACCAAATAGAATCTGAATCTTGCGATATAGGCGGCATAGGGTGATTTGCGAGAATGGGCACTCGATCAATCCAGTTTTGCGGCCAAACTCCACCGGTGAAATGTATCAGATCAGCAACCGAAGCTTGCATGGTGAGGTCATTATTATGAATGAATCTCGGAGTCAAGAAGCTAGACAAAGGTCCACACGTGATCCAACTGTCCTCCCATGCATGCGTATTAGCCCCATCTCCAATCGTCACCTTTATGAATCGACGTACACGAGACCGAATGTCCATGATCTTGGACAAAACCCAAGACCACCGCGCATTCCTTCTTGCGATCCAAAACTGACAACCCCTCAACGAATGATGGTGGACCCAAGTTACCCACAACGAATTGCGATGAGTGACAAGATCCCAAATGTGTTTAGCTACCAACGCGCGGTTCCACCAGTCAAGACGCTTAAACCCAAGCCCACCACTCGACAAGGGTAAACATACGTCCCTCCAAGCAACGTGACATTTGCCCCTAGTAGCAGTGCCATGCGCCCAAAGGAACTCCCGTAACAATCCCTCGATATCATGGACCACCGCCGCGGGGAAAACATAAATGGCCATCCAATATAGTTGCAAACCTTGTAGCACCGAGATCACAAGTTGACGCCGACCAGCAAAGGACAAAAATTTCATTTTCCAATTTTGAATGCGGTTTCGTATCTTCATAGTGAGCACTCCATAATCCGATCGTTTTAACCGCACAGGTGATAATGGTACTCCAAGATATCTTATTGGAAATGAACCTAACCGGAATGGAAGACAATTCCGAATAGCAATCCGCGTATCAGCTGGTACATTTCCAAAAAAGATTTCACTCTTTTCCAAGTTCGCCTTTAATCCTGAATGAATTGCAAACAAATCTAACGCCTTTTTGAGAACCTCCACAGATTGAACATCCCCTCTCGTGAAAACGAATAGGTCATCTGCAAAGCAAAGGTGTGTCAACTCCATTTGTTCACAACCACTATGAAATCCAAATTCCGCCGCCTCCGCAATGCACCTTTTGAAAATCGCTGAAAAACCCTCCATTATCAAAGTGAAAAGGTAAGGAGAAAGTGGATCTCCTTGACGGATGCCTCGTTTTCCATGAAAGTACCCATGCGTTTCCCCATTGACATTAATCGAGAAGGTAGGAGTGGTAAGCATCTCTTCGATCCATTTGATAAAAACCGAATGGAAATGCAAATTCCGAAGCACATTGATCAAGTATCTCCAATCCACCATGTCGTAAGCTTTCCTAATATCAATTTTGAAGGCGCATCTTGGTGGACCAGATTCCTTATGATAAGCCACCACCAACTCATGAGCCATAAGGATATTGTCTGCTATACGTCTTCCCGGTACAAACGCCGATTGATATCGGCCAACCAAATGGTCCAAACTACCTTTCATCCTGGAGACAAGAACCTTCGAGATGCACTTATAAAGTACCGAACAACATGATATAGGCCTGTACTCCGTTACCCTAGACGCGTTTGGTACTTTAGGTAGCATGCAAATGAGGGTATGATTAAGTTCTTTCGCCAAACGAGCCCGATAGAAAAAATTGTGGATGGCAATAGTCACATCTGCACCAATTATACTCCATGCTTTCTTGAAAAATTTTGAAGTGAAACCATCTGACCCAGGTGCCTTCTCATTACCAATACAAAACATAGCCGTTCGTATTTCATCGTCAGAAATAGCTCGAATCATATTGATAGCCTCCTGATTGGTCAACGTACTTCCAAATAAATCAGGAGGCATATTCGGGTTAACAGCCTCGTCCGCAACTCCCAGATACTGCTTTAGATGTTCTACAAACGCTTTCGGAACCTCCGAGCCATAAACAAAGTTACCATCCGAACTCTGAATCGATTGAATATGGTGAGTATGACGCTTTTCCTTTACAACCTGATGGAAGAAACGAGTGTTGGAGTCCCCCTCACGTAACCAACGTACTTTAGCACGCTGCCGAGCAGCTAGCTCATCATTACGGCATGCCTGCATGTATGCTACTCTCAACGCCGTAAGGTCATCCCGAAGCGCAACATTGGCCGGATCCAAGTCACACGCAAGTTGGATGACATCCAACTCCACCTTTAGTGAATTTGCCAACTTTGATAGGTTATGATACGAAGATCTCAGCTTCCGTAAAGGTGTCTTAAGATGTTTAAGCCGCACCAACACCCTATGCATAAAAGTACCTTCAACTTGCAGTTGCCAACCTTGATGAACAATCAGTAAGAAGTTAGGATCATTAACAAGGAAATTGTCAAACTTGAAGCCATGCACCACCTTTCTAATACCGCCAGTGAATGCCAACAATCCCGGAGAATGATCCGACAAACCCCGAGGAAGGAATCTAGCATGAGCATCATGAAACCTCGAAGTAAACTCAGCATTTGCTAAGATACGGTCTAACTTTCGTAAGATACCACCCTCTACACTAGGCTTTTGACACCACGTGTATTGAATTCCCATGTATTGAACATCAAACAAGTCAACGTCTTCTATACAATCAGCAAACTCTAGCATATCACCATTCCTCCGTGAAACCCCTCCATACGCATCGTGAGGAAAAAGTAATGCATTAAAATCTCCAAGCACTACCCATGGTTTATCATTCAAAAACACCTTAAATCTCCGCAACGCAGACCATAACTCCTTCCTTTGTTGACCATGATTAGCTCCATAAACGAAAGAACAATAAAAAGGTTCAATACTACCATGCATGTGAACTTCACAATGAACAAATTGTTCACCCATACCCACCATCACAACGTCAGCACTCCTTGCGTCCCAAGCAACAACTATACGGGTGCCATGCAAACAATACATTTGATTGGATAACCAATTCCACTTCCCAAAAGTGTGGTCACATACATTCCCAAGCGATTGAGCATGCACATGAGTTTCTAAGATTGCACAAATAGAAACGCTTTGTTCCCGTAAAAATTCCTTAACTTGAGTCTGTTTAATCGAGGCATTGAGACCTCGTATATTCCACGCGCCAATATTAAACATGAGAAACAGATTTTCCTACATTCACACCTCCCATAGTGGTTTTTCTTCCATGCACATCCTTACCACCTCCTTGATCTATACCGGTCTCCTCCTCAGTCAACAACGGGTTAAACCTGTTAGGATTCTTAAGAATACCTTTAATTGGTGGCTTCGGTGCCTTAGGAAGAGCAGAGGAATTCACTTGTTTGGTAAGATCCTTCCCAAAAACACTTGGCATTCCCAAACGTGTTTCAGCTCTACGATCAGGCCCTCCTTGTTCCACCTTATCACGCACCCCAGACTCCAACTCCTTTTCCTGTTGACCTCTAGCTTGCTGTAATGACCCAGAATGAGCTTGAGTACGCTCATTCACAACAGGAATCTCTCCCTTAGATGAATCCGAAGCCAACTCCACATCAACTGAAGTACCACCTTCCGAAACCGATTGATCCAATGTGTCCACCCCCCCTTGTTTAGAATTACTAGTAGAACCTGGTCCACTTGGTGGCACAGTAGTTTTCTGCCTCCATACTTTCTTTGTCACCAGTTGAAAACCCTCAGAATCAACCTCCGGTTTTTTAAGACTTTCCTTCCTGGTAGCCACAGCTTTAGCACAACTAGCCGATTTATGACCAAACACCAAGCAATGGTCACATTGAGTTGGTTCCCAAAGGTACTCCACGCGGATTTTAACCGAAGTGTCCTCTCCCCTAGTAAGACTAGGAATTACAACCTCCAACTCCCTTTTAAGTTCACCAACAGCCCACACATCTATGAGCACCTTTGCAAAACCCGGCCGGCCCCAAGCTTTATCACACATGGATGCAGTGCACGCATCCATTTGTCGAGGTACCCCTAAGGCACTTGCAAGCCTGCTAATTCCTTCATTATTAAACGCCACAACTGGAATGTTGTGGAATTTCACCCAAAGTGGACATGAGGTATGTTCAGGTCGTGACAAACCTTTGAGACAATCCCACGGAGACAAAAAGAATGGTATACCACGAATCATAACAGATCCCAACTCAGCTACCTGATTGGCTCCTCCAACATCATTGAATTTAAAGAAAAACATTCCTTTAGCATTTAACATCGCATCAACAAAACCAAATTTCCCCCAGGATGACTGAGCATACCGTTTAACTACTTCAAATTGCAAACGAGGCCCTAGGAAGTACCCACATACAGTCGTTAAGAAAGCTACACTAGCTTTCTTTGCAAGCTCCAAAGGAATCTTTACTTTTGTCTTTGTTTTATCGGCCAACGGAAAGAATTGCAACCTATCAGATCCCCCATTCGAACCCACCGCTGCCGCAAAACTAAGCTTATTTGGTCCATTCACATCAGTCGCATCATTAGGAAACTGAAGCCTCTTGTCAATCGTAAGCCGATCAAACACAGACGTTCGATTCAAGTTATCCGCATCGGGAACAACCTCTGATTCCGAACCAAGGGTAACAGTCTTCTTAGGAATTACAATCTCCATATCATCTTCAGAGGTAGTCGCAACCCCATCACCAACCATCTTGGCTCAATAATTCGTCCGCAGGCAATACCAAGATCACGACGAGTACCAATATTCACGTACAAACCCTAGTTAGACCTACACTGCCGAGATAACGAAGGCAATGGAACCACTGCGCTGCTATCCCACAAAGTATAGGCGAGTCAGAGTAAGCACACGAACAGATACCCACGAAACCCTAGCACAAACCCTTGCACAAATAATCGAACCAGATTCAATGTTCCTCTACAGCCGACAAACAAACCAAACAAAAGTACCGCCGCCAGGAAACTGCCGAAACCCTAATTAATGAGAGCCGACAGAACAGCCGCCACACGCAACAATGACGTCAGCCCTATCGCGTACGCGCCAACAGTGACGTCAGCCCTACCAACGAAACTTCAGCCGCCGAAGAATGTTCCCCTACAACCGACAGCAAACCCTAGCAGACCAAACAACGCCGCAACACACAACGGAACGTAGGAAACCACAATTGCCGACTACGCTGCCACTATACCACCACCACCGGGACTGCACCACCCACCGAAGCCCACTTGACCGTAGTCGGTGTAGGAAACACGGTAATGATGCGTCACTAGCGACGGCGTACAATGGTAACCCTAATTCGACAACCGAATAATCCTAGCCGAAGGAGAAGAAGCGTAACAAGACAGGAACGCTAATCCGAAACAAACCAGAAGCAAAACGAAAAGCAAACGAAGAACTCTCTCTCAAAACAACAAGAACAAACAACACGAAAACAAGAGAACTTACCACCAATACACCGAAACCCTAGAAGCCGCCGAAATTAACGCCGGAAACCCTAGGAATGACCATGTAAAACCCTAGCCGGAAATCGCCCCATAGAGAGAGAACTCCCCACCATCACTTGTTTTTCAACTATGTATATGTTTATGTGTTAAGTAATTCAAAATAATCTTGTTTTCGTAACATCTAAAGAGAAAACGGTTAAAAAAAGTACAAGTTTTAATACCGTTAAACAACTAACTGTGAAACGACCCAACTCCTTAGACGGTGTTAAGGATATAATCTAGAATACATTCTTTTACATGGTAATACGTAACAACTGTGTATAAAGGCCTCTTATTCAAACGGGTGTACGAATCACTAACTTTCGATTTTACGCGATTGTACGAGCCAACCGTAACGAAGTCACGTCTGTACAATCTTATTTCAAACAATCGTGTATTGTAAACACCTCTGTATATGTTTATGTGTTAAGTAATTCAAAATAATCGTGTTTTCGTAACATCTAAAGAGAAACGGTTAAGAAAGTACAAGTTTTAATACGTTAACAACTAATGTGAAACGACCCAACTCCTTAGACGGTTAGGTACAATCTAAAGAATACATGCTTACATGGTAATACGTAACAACGTGTATAAAGGCCTCTTATTCAAACTGTGTAGAATCACTAACTCTTGATTTTCGCAATTGTACGAGCAACGTACGAAGTCACGTCTGTACAATCTTATTTCAAACAACCGTGTATAATAAGCACTATGTATATGAAAATGTATTAAGTAATTCAAAATAATGTGTTTTCGTACATGTAAAGAGAAACGGTTAAAAAAGTACAAGTTTAATACCGTTTAACAACTAACTTGAAAGACAGAACACCAACTCTTAGACGTGTTAGGATAAATCTAAGAATACTGCTTACATGGTAATACGTAACAACCGTGTATAAAGGCCTCTTATTCAAACGGTGTAGAATACTAATTTGATTTTACGCATTGTAGAGCCACCGTACAATCATCACAATTTATTTCAAACAACGTTATTTAAGACATATGATGTTTAAGTAATTAAAAAGGTTGTAAATTAAAGAAGAAAGGTAAAAAATTAAGTTTTAATACGTTTAACAACAACTTAAACGCCCAATTTTAGACCGTGTTAAGGATACATTAAGAATACATGCTTTTACATGGTAATAGTACAACCGTGTATAAAGCCTTTATTCAAATGGGTGTACGATACTAACTTGATTTACGGTTTAGAGCCAACCGTAATGAATACTTGTAAACTATCAAACAACGTGTATAATACACTCTGATATGTTTATGGTTAAGTAATTCAAATGTGTTTTCTCATCAAGAGAACGGTTAAAAAAACCCAATTTTAATGTTAACAACTAACATACGACAATCTTTTAACATGGCTTTTACATCGTATAGTAAACGTGTATAAAGGATCTATTAAGTGTACATCAAATTCGATTTTACGCGATTGTATAGTCAACTGTAATAAGTCTGTCCAAATCTTTAAACACGGTGTATAATAAGCAATATGTATATGTTTATGTTAATAAATCAAAATTAAACTTGTTTGTAATATCTTAAAGAGAATAAACGTTAAAAAAGTCAAGTTTAATACCGTTAAACAATAACTGTAAAGACCAACTCCTTAGAAGGTATTAAGGATATAATCTAGATTAAATTCTTTTAATGGTAATAACGTAAAACTGTTATAAAGGCCTTTATTCAAAACGGGTGTAACGAACATATCTTTCGATTTTAGGATTACGACAACTTTACGAATCAAAAACGTCTGTACAATTTATTTCAAACAACTTATTGTTAAACCACTCTGTAGTATGTTAAGTTATTCAAATAATCTTTAAATGTAAAGAACCTTAGTATGTTTAAGCTTAAAAACGTGTACGAACACCAACTTATACGTTTAAGATCAATCTAAACATACTATTGAATATCCAATCGTGTAAGAAC
>JARYMX010000228.1:0-45072 GCA_030169165.1 Centaurea solstitialis | reverse complement strand
AGTCTCTCATTGCCATGTCACTTCCTGACGATGTATTCCACTCTGTCTGTCACCTTCGTCTGCTAAGGAGATATGGGACACTCTCTGTGTTCAATATGAAGGTACTGCTGTTCTCATGGAATCAAGAAAGATTTTCTTGGTTCGACAGTATGAAAGCTTTATTCATCAAAAGGATGAAACTCTCTCCCAGCTACATCAGAGATTCAACTGTCTTCTGATTGATCTGAAGACTATCGGTACTACCTACTCTAACTCTGAGGTGGTTACCAAGTTCATGGAAGCTCTTCCTGAACATTGGGAAATTTACACCTCCTGCTTAACTATGTCAAAGGACATAAAGACACTCACACTAAGTGAGCTGTACGGTATTCTTCTTAACCGAGAACAACAGAAGAAACTGAAAAAGAATCTCATAAGAGACTCTAAAGACACCAAAAGCAACTCTGTTGCATTGGTCTCTGACTCAGTTCCTACTGTTGCCACTTCTTCTTCAGTAACTATTACTGAATTAGAATCTTCTGACTCTGACATGTCAGAAGATCCTGAATTCAATGAATCTCTTGCTCTTTTAACCAGATCTTTCAAGAAGTTTGCCAAAAAGGGAAACTTCCACAAAAAGAAACATCTTACTATTACTGACAAGCCTAAATCAGACCCTGTTGATAAGGCTACTGCTATCTGCTACAACTGTCAGGGCAAAGGACACTTTGCTAATGATTGCAGGTACAGGAAAAGTCAGTTTGCTCCCTCCTCTGCTAAATCTTCTTCCAAGAATCCCAAATACCAGCGCCTGAAAGAAAAATACAAAAAGATGAAAACTCAGCGCAAAGGCAAAGGTTTAATCGCAGAAGACTGCGACTGGGATGATGTCTCCTCTGATGACTCATCTGATGAGGAAGACACTCAAGTGGCACTGATGGCCATTATTGAGGAACCTACCTTAGCTCTCATGGCTAAGATAGAAGAGGTCCCTGAAGAATTCCTCTCAGGATCCTGAAGCTTCTTCTTCCACAACTCCTGAAGCTTCCACCTCTGCGACTGATTCTTCCAGTCAGGTACCTATTCCTCTCATCCCTCTTGAAAGCTTAACTCAGTTGGACCTGGTCACTCTCGATCTTTACAAAGCCCTTAATGGTAAAACCTCTGCTGAAAAAATGAATATTGATCTTAGAGGACAACTCAAAGAATGTCAAGAAAAAATAAAACAGCTTACCATTTTGGAAGAAAATTATAAGGACCAGGTCACTGTAAACAAAACTCTCTGTATTGAAAGAGAATTGGCTCTTGCTGCCAAAGAAAAAGCCCTTGCTCAATTAAATGCTGAAAAAGTCACCATCAAAGGATGGAGTGACGCCTCTGAAAAAGTTGATGAAATATTAGCTTCAGGGAGATCTGACAAAAGCAAAAGAGGTCTTGGATTCACTCATAGATATAAGTATGAAGAAACTAAGTATGAAAGTTCCATGCTCAAATTTGGAAAATTTGTTTCTTCTATTCCCATTCCTAATGCTTCTGAAAATATCCCTTCTTCTTCTAACACACACTCTGAAGGTGCTCCTAAGAGCAAAAAGCACAGTCAAGGAAAAATCTAAGACTGTAACACCTTCAAAGACCAAAGAGTCCTAAACCCAAGAACAAAGTTCTGGGTGGTGGTCCTTCAGTCTCAGGATCAAAATCTTTCTCTCAAAATCCTGCTCCCAGACTGAAGATTGACCTGAAGCAAAAGACTCAGGAGAAGAAACCAATTCCTCCAATGTCCAATGCTAAAGGCATACTTGGTGCTGGTCCTGCTCACCTAAAGTTCAAAAACTTTCTGGACCACACTAAACGCTTTCAATATCGCAAATGTTATCACTGTGGATTAAATGACCATATTGCGAGTAAGTGTCCTGATGCTACCAAAGCTGAAAAATCAGCTAAGGTAAAGAAGATTCCCAAGACTGAGAAATCAGTCAAAGGAAAGAAGGTTGTCAAGACTGTTCCTTCAGTCAAGACTCCAGCCTCCTGTACTGATACTTCAGTAAAGGCTGACACTGACTCAACCAGTCCTACTGATACTTCTGGATCCATAGTTCTATGGGTACCAAAGAAAACTTAAACTCTAAATTGAAAGATAAGGCATTGGTCAAGATGATCCTTCAGACATAGACTGTCTCAGAACTGTCCTTCTAACTACTGAAGAAAAGGCCTGCATGACCTTTCGAACGAGTAAAGAAACCAGGATGCACACTGACCAAGAGAAACTTCAAACAGATGCTTATTGAAGGCCTGATGCATAATCTCTGAGCACATCAACATGTGATAAGAATCACAAAGTTCAATCTTTCTCCATAGAAGAAGCAAAGTCCAAGACGGCGAAAGTAAAGGAACAGGGACAATAATCACTTTCAACTTGTAGTTGAACGAGCATCTTAGATCATCACTGTAAAAAACAACTTTCAACAAAATGGAATATTCTCACGACATCGAACTACACATACTACTGCCTTTTTTGTATCTCGTGCTTCACTGATACAAATTGGCTTGGCACAAGCGTCTTCTCATCTCAACTTCAAGACGCTGAATCAACTCTGCATCAACAACCTGGTCATTGGTCTTCCTGACTTTCGCTACACAAAGGTGTCTCTTTGTTCAGCATGTGAAAAAGGAAAACAGACCAGGGCTAGTTTCAAGTCCAAGCAAATTTCCTCCATCAGCTCTCCTCTACAACTTCTCCACATGGATCTCTTTGGACCAGTCAACGTCCAATCCATTGCTGGAAAGAAATACACTCTGGTAATAGTTGATGAATATTCCAGATACACTTGGGTATTCTTTCTTCGTGCCAAGAGTGATGCTCCTGAAGAAATCATCCTGTTCGTCAGGAAGATGGAAAGACTCAACAACCTTACTGTTCGATCAATCAGGAGTGACCACGGAACTGAATTTAAAAACAGTACCCTGGAAACCTTCTTCGAGCAGAAAGGTATCTCTCAAAACTTCTCCTCTGTAAGAACTCCTCAGCAAAATGGTGTTGCTGAAAGACGAAACAGGACGCTGATTGAAGCTGCGAGATCTATGCTGAGTGAAGCCAACCTTGCCACTCAGTTCTGGGCAGAAGCTGTAAATACTGCTGCTATACTCAGAACAGATCTCTGATAGTCAAACGCTTCAGAAGAACTCCTTACGAACTCTTTCGTAACAGGAAGCCATCAATCGAACATCTCCATATCTTTGGTTGTGTTTGCTACATCCTAAACAACAAAGATAATCTTGGGAAGTTTGATTCCAAATCTGATGATGGAATTTTCCTTGGATACTCATCCATTTCTAAAACCTACCGTGTGTTCAACAAACGAAGACAAGCCATAGAGGAAACGATTCATGTCAAGTTTGATGAATCGGGTCCTACTTTCCCTCACCCAAATGAAAATTCTGAAATCAATCAGTGGGCTGATTCTTTCTTTCAAGTCCCTGAACCTCCTATTGCTGATCCATCTCCTCAAGACCTTCCTGATGGTTTTGAAGAAGATCCTCCTATACCACCCACTGAAACATCCTCTCCACCTCTGATTAAATGCCACTCCAATTACCCAAATCACACCTTCTGAACCTGATCAACCCACTAACAGTGAAGACTTTTCTCAAACCACTGTTAGTGAGCCTACTCCTACAATCTTCTCCCTGATCCATCAGTAAATGAAGCTTCACTTCAGGACAGGTGTATCAGCCACCTGCTCTCCGATGGACCAAGGATCATCCCATTGATCAAGTTCTTGGTAATCCCTCCTCTGGCATTAAAACTCGACGCCAATCTGGTAACGTCTGTCTTTATGTAAATTTATCTCTGAAAATGAACCTAAAGAAATAGATGATGCTTTGCGTGATCCTGCCTGGGTCTCAGCCATGCAGGAAGAGCTAGCAGAGTTCATCAGAAACAATGTCTGGCTTCTCGTCCCTAGGCCTCGAAAACGTACTATCATTGGTTCCAAGTGGATTTTTCGAAATAAACTTGATGAGATTGGTACGATTATTCGAAACAAGGCTCGCCTTGTGGCTCAGGGATACAGGCAGGAAGAAGGCATTGATTACGATGAAACCTTTGCTCCTGTTGCTAGGCTCGAAGCAATTCGACTCTTCCTAGCTTTTGCAGCACATATGAACTTCAAGGTTTATCAGATGGACATTAAAAATGCCTTTCTGAATGGAAAACTTAATGAAGAAGTCTATGTGGCTCAGCCTCCTGGCTTTGTAGATCCTAAGTTCCTGATCACGTCTACAAGTTAAACAAGGCTCTCTATGGGTTAAAACAGGCTCCTCGTGCCTGGTATGATACCCTCTCAACCTTTCTTCTCTCTAAAGGTTTTGTGCGTGGAAAGATCGATAGCACTTTATTTCTAAAGAAATATCCTAAGCATATCCTTCTTGTCCAGATATATGTCGATGACATTATCTTTGGATCCACAAATCCCAAACTCTGCGAAAAGTTTGAGTTGCTCATGAAATCTGAATATAAAATGTCTATGATGGGCTGAACTAACATTCTTTTTAGGACTTCAGATCAAGCAATCTGAAAAGGGAATTTTCATCAATCAAGGTAAATAGTACATGAGATGCTGAAGAAATTTGATCTCACATTTTGAAACACCGATGAAACCCCAAAGGGCTCCTCCTTGACACTTAAAAGGGTTTCCCAAAGGGGGAAAATCTTCATGTACTCTCTACAAAATGTTGGGTTCCTGTTTGTTCACAGCTACCCCCTGATATAAATTTTTCCCACATGTTATGTGCTCGTTATCAGGCTGAACCCAAAGAACCCATCTGACCGCTGTAAACGGATCTTCAATATTAAAGGGGAACTCCAAAACGGGGTCTTTGGTACCCAAAGGGACTCAGGGTTCAAATCTAACAGTTTATTCTGATAGTGATTTTGGGGGCAGGAGGGTGGGATTACAGGAAAAGCCCCACTGGTGGTTGTCACCTCTAGGGGGCAAGTTGGGGAGTTGGCCCTACAAAAAGCAAAACCTGTGCCCCACATCAACTGCTGAAGCTAATATTTTTAGCAGGAATCTGTTGTCTCAAGTCCTGGGGCTGAGAAATAAACTTCAGGACTATGACATAAAACTTTCTTAAAATTTCCAATCTACTGTGAAAAAAACTTCCGATACCCATCGCCAAAAAACCTGTCTTAACTCCAAAAAAACCCGGTGAGAAAATCACTTCATCAGGGACATGTATGAATGGTGATTTTGAACTCCTTTGGGGGTCCCTACTAAAATATCGTTTGCTGACCTCTTTACCAAACCACTGGATGTACGCGTTTTAATATGCTCATCAAATGAACTTTGGGGTGTTAAATCCTGATGATTGAAGTTTATCAGGACAAACAGTTGTTAAAAACCCATAGAATAATCATTCTAAGGGCTCTTTTTTAACAACTCCTGAACTAACTCTCATCAAGGGTGACTCTATTCAGTACTTACAAAAACTTTGGTTTAATATCCAAAAAATGATGGGTTCCAGGTAAGTTTTTTTCTTCCCTCTTTCTCCTGAAAAACCTTTTCGCATTAAATGTGATAAGAAAGGGTTTTCCCCCAAAAAAGTACTTATCTTATAAGGACTCCGATTCCAAAAAAACATAACTTTCACCCAAAAAGGAATCATCCCCTGAAAAGGCGGGTTTTTTTTTCTTTTTAAATAAAACAAAATTTTTATCCCGCACTGACCCCGTAATGGGGCTTTCCCGTTTCCCCACTACGTGTTCAGGCGCTAACGCGCGTAAACCTCCTTTATTCACTTTCTTTTTAATTTTTAAAAACCCCCCCCTCTTTTCTCTCTCAAAACCATTTTTCTCTCTCCTACCACGAGGTATAAAAAACCTTTACTCTAAACCTTCAACACCCCTTTACCTCACAAATTCCTCTAAGCAATTCGAAAAAGCAAGAAAATTTTTTTTTTCAAGAACCAAGAACACTCACACTTTTTCCCTTTAAAAAGAACCCTCGTAAGTGTTTGACATTCCCAGAAGGCAAGGAATATCTGCTGCCTGCAAGAACTTCCTCCTGAGCAGCCCCTGAAACGGCTTTTACAATAGACCCAAGCCGAACAAACCATGCTGCAACAACTGTGGTCTACTGCCACTGTTGCCAAGGAAAGGAACGCCAAGGGTGTCCTAACGGGAGGTCATCAAGTTCCAGATCAAGGAAAATATAATTTCCTTTGGTTCGGAACTCTGAGGAACGTGCTGAACTTCCCAAAGAAGAAACGCTTCCCTCCTGCTCCTACCGTCCGACGAAATCATCGAGTTCTTGGACGCCATTGGCTACAGATGGCCTGTGAAGGATGGCGTCATGCTTCCCAAGACTGCTGCTACTGTCCATAAGACAGGCCTGAACGCACATTCTATTAATATGGAATACGTTTGGCCTGTGCTTATCTGGCAAGACAGGAAGCACGGAGCAGTTCCCCACCGTGATTCAGCACATGGTCTTCTCAGCGATCAAAAATCGCGAGTTTGACTATGCTCGCTGCATATGGGAGGACATGGTCAAGAAGGTCAGGAACACGAAGCGGGTCGTCCAACGTCGCCTTCACCAGATTCTTCTCGGCAGTCCTGGAACTGCATATGGGCCAAACTACCCCAAAATCGGGAACTCCAACAACTACGCCCTCGGGCCTAAGTTCCTGGATCAGGTGTCTCCAAAACCTGACGACGTCCCTCTCTCCACTGTTCTGGTTGTTCCTGAACCAGTTCAGGAGGATGAAGAGCACTCCACCTCTCCCACTGAAGGTATGTACTCTCTCTTCTCTTCCAAACCCCATTCTTCTATTTCTCTGCATGCTATGTCAGTAGCTAACCCCATACTGACTTCCCCAGCTGCAAACACTTCATCTGCGCTCCTGAAGCGCCCCCAACCTTCTTCTGCCACTCCTCCACCTCCTCAAAACGCGCCAAGTCTAAGGCGCAGAAGAAAAAGAAACAGGCGGCTGGTAAGAAATACTATATTACCCTGCCTCAACTCTTTAATAAACCATCTCCTTTATCTAAAACTTCTTCACCTGCAGATGCTTCCATCTCTGCTCCTGTACAACAAGAACCTGAGGTTGTTCACCTCGAACACTCAGAGAACATGGGGGGTAATCGCTCTGATACCCTCCTAGCCTCAGGTAATACTTTTAAGCAAAATATTACTGTCTCTTCTTTTATGAAAGCTAATGAGTCTTCTAGTACTCACTTAGCTACTCTGCATACAGGTTCTTTAGGAGCAGCCACTGAAGGGCATCCCCAACTTCATCAGGATGACCCCTTCAATGACTTTGTCTTCACGGACGCCGAGCGTCAGCTGAATGCAGCTGAGCTACGTCGGCAGTCCGCTGAACGACAATTGCAGGAGGCACGCACAGCTCTCCAACAGAAGGAGGACGAGCACCAGACACGCCTCCAGGCGTTGGAACTGGAGCTTGCCGCTGCAAAGGCCGCTGCCAGTACCGCTGAAGCGCCGCCGCCAATGCCAGCTGCCGCCGCCGTCGCCGCCACTCCTCGCTCCTGCCGCCTACGGCTGTTACCCTTACGATTCCTTGTCTGGATAACATCCATGACAAGGTCTCACAAGTGGCCACCTCCTCCAACAACCTTCAGGCATCTATTGATGACCTGAAGGCCTCTGTTTCTGCCTGCAAATCTCACACCGATCAACCATACAGCAACCAAACTCTCTCACCCTTCCAATCAACATGGTTCAGAGGTTGGATGCTCAGGAAGCATGGCCTGCCGTCCCTCCAGGAGCAGGTACTGGCCTCACCACTGCTGTCAATCTCCCCACTTGCTCCTGTCAAGACCAGGGACGTCGACTTCACGACTGCAGACAGGATGTTTTGCAATCCCTGATCTCTCTTTCCTTTCATCTCACGCAAAGTCCTTAGCGACATGCCTCATCTCCTCCAAGGAACTTATCAACAGCCGCCTTACTCAGCACCTGTTGAGGGAGAGACAGCCTAGAGACCATCCGTTATTCACCCTCCACCAACGGGAGAACCAACGAACAAGGGGGATGAACGAGGAAGATGAAGAGATGAAGATGATGATGAAGACGACGATATCTCGTCGAGAAGCTTGCAATCCTCCAACGCCCCTTCCTAGGGCCTGCACAATCTCAGGGAGAACCTCGTGCACCGGTACGTTACATTACCATCCTTCCCTCATCCTCTGATAACCAACCAATCTCTTTCTCTCCTTAACCTAAACCTGCACCTGAAACCATAACCCTCGACAGACCCTCCTCTATGACTCTCAATAAACAAGCTACAAATGGTTGTCTACCAACCACCAAAACAACCTACCCCTGAACCAACAACTCCCTTCTCTCCTAAACAAACCTCTGAGCCTGAAAACCAAAAGAACCTGACTTCAGGATGTGAACTTTGGCTCTGTCACTGGTGAGATTATTCGCCTATGGAGAATAGTCCATGAACAGAACTGACAATGCTGAATTAAGCAGAATGACTTTCAGAGTAACTTCCTCTAACCCTGAATACCATTCCTCTAACCAACCCCTTTAATCCTGAAGCATCCTCTTCTAGAACCCTTAAATCCGAGCCCCTCCTGAAACCATTTGCCTCTCCAGATGATAATTCATCTCTGATGACTTCTCTTCCCCTGCCTCTTCTCCCAATCTCCTCCCTCTAACTCTCCTAGATCTGAAGGTGAGAATTAACCCTGACAACTCTGCTATTGTCAACAGGGATGGGCGTTTAGAACGCCGTGATAGAGCGACTTTCGAGAGTACAAGAGTAAAAATTCCTCTTCGTAACCTCTTGTGACTCCGAGTTCGCCTATCTATTCACAGAGGAATACAACGCTGCTGTACAGGCTCAGGAGGAGCATAATAAAAAGCAGAAGGAAGCCTTCCTCTCTGCTCAAGCCGCTCGAAGCTTGCATCAGATTTTGTGATGAAGATGCTGAAATAAGTGCAGATCCTATTCTTGCACAGAAGCTGCTCTGAAGGTCTTCAACAAAAATGCAAAGAACAGACTGAAGAAGTAAACACTGAGCTTGACTGGTGCAGAGATCGTCTACACCTAAGAAAACATGGTGCTGCTATCTCTGGAATCCATCTCAGCCGAACTCGCGGCAAAAGAGCAAAAACATGGATCACCGTCAAACGCTCAGGAGTCAAGGACGTGCAACACACTCTGGACAAGTTAGATCGTTACAACTTGTCAGAGTGGAACGAATCAGATCCCTACTTCCCAAAGCCAACAAGAACTATCGGGCTGAAGTAGAAGAAGTCATCGAAGGACTTATTGCACGCATCAGAAGGACAACGGAAATACCTGATGACCTGCTCCACTACTCTTCAGTCCTACCTCAGCAACCTATTCGAAGATCTGCAGGCACCTCAACAAGAAGACCAACTCCCTGCATGCCCAGGATGGTTGTCAAGCCTCTGGATCTCTCGATGCTTGATCTTTCACTCCCTTTAGGAGTCTCTCTCTCTGAAGGACAAGTCATCAGAGAACCTGTTCATGGTATTTGTGTAAGCGACAACTCAAAGATCCTACGCTTTCAGCGTTTCAGCGAGCTACACAAAGCACCATATGAACACTTGGTTTCAGTCCTCTTCACTGCTCAAAGGATAAAGAAAACCAAGACAATAAAGAGATTATTCGCACTGTCAGAGCTATACTCAATCATCGACTCGCATTCAGGAACTCCAGTTCCAATACAGTCAAGACTGAAATATTAGCGAAGACTCTGATAGTTAGAATATTTTTGTAATCTTTCTTTCAGTACTTCATTATGTACTCTTGTATTTTCTTTACTCTTGTAACCTTTATTGAGATTAATGAAAATGCAATTTCAGTGCATTGTACTTTATTCCATCATAGTACTGAAAAAGATCCCTCAAAACAGTAAATGGGACATGTACCTTTATGAGTTCTATTTCCTACTGTTTTATCTAGACTTAGAAATTTTTTTTTCTTTCTAGACTTAGACAATTTCTCTGTTGTCTTATCATTATCATTTAGGGGGAGATTGTTGATCCAGCTCTCCTAAGACCTGATGAAATGATAATGATCCTGAATCTTTACTTAGTGAATAGGTTTTTACTTCTGTTATAGCTTGAGGAATTATCACTGATCTGTTCAGTGTTATTCCATGTTACTTATGCTGTAACTTAATTTATAGTAATCAGGATCAGGATCAGGAGACGAACGAGTCTGTTCTGCAGTCGACTGATCCTATCCACTGAAGTGAAGACCTCCTGAAGACATTAAGATCATACACAAAGAACCATCAGCGACGTCGAAGAAATAGCTGATGACAGGAACAGCATGCTCGTGATCTGAAGACGGAACTCAGTGATAGCAGGCTGCTCAATATCGTATGACATCCTGAAGACTCAACAGGATACAAGTGACCCTGAACTTCATCAGTATCAGGACCCTAGTCACTGATCAGTATCCTGATCCTGAAGGATTAGAAAAGTGTCTTAGTCTAATGCACAAAAGGATTATCCGCCTTTACTGACACAAAAGTACATAAGGACAGTCTCTTTACTGTTCCCCTCCGTACTTATCAGACCTCAAGGCATATTCTCTTGCTTAAGTTTAATTCATCTAGTGTGCTGTTGAGTTACAATGGGTGGATAATCATGTCTGATGACCGTAATTCAACTGTCTGAAACATATCAGCCTCAGCTTGCTCTGGTATTAAATACTTCAAATTAAGACTTTTATAAATAATTCCATATTTACTCCAATTTATTTATACCTATACCAAAAATTCTAAAATTTTAGATTTGTTTTATAATAGTTAATATACAAATTTAAATTTTTAAAATTTAAATTAGAATTTTGTAAAATCTTATTCTTGCATTATTGTTAGTATCTTATTAGATTATATATTTTTTTCTTTTAGTTTCGTTCTGATCCTAGTAATTTATGATAACTTTATTTTTCAATCATATATGTTCTTTTATTTCTAATTTCTTCCAATTTTTATTGTAACAATTGTATTAACGATAACGTGACTTTAGTTTTTTATCGTGTCACTATGATTTTTTGTGTTATCTTCAGTTATTTTAGACTTGCATAGTAATCTTTTTTTCTAAAAAATTCTAAGTTTTTAAAGCAATATAAGAATTTAAATTGTTTTAAGTTTTATTTGATATGGATTTTGGCATTTTTGGATTAATTGTCGTACATTCAATATTTTGAACCCGTTTGTCAATAACTGTATATGGATTGTGATATAACTGTACTTTACAAGCTTTTATGTAAAAGGTGCTTTTAAGACATAGAGTTGTCAGTAATGATGCTTCTTTTTTATCATTAATTTTAATAGTTAAATATAACTTGAATAAAAATTATCTTGCTTGAGAGTAAGAATTGTAATTTTTTTTAAAAATTCATGGAGTTGGGATCTCGATACTTACATCATGTACTTAATCGGTAATATCAACTTATTTCTAGTATCTAACCGAATTTATCAGTTACCATCATCATTAACATCTTTACCAAGTTACTTTTAGTAGAAATGACTTCCCGAACTTTTGCATCTTTTAGTATGCCAGCATTCTTTTACGCCTTGGGTCAATCTAATTCTTTTAGCAACTTATTTAAAGGGTTGTTAACGTTATCACTTTATAATATTGTGATATGCATATGAATTAATAGTTTTACTATTCAATTGAATTAAAATTACATAAGACTCTTCAGAATTATTATTGTTCTAACTGTTTCATTATATTTCAATTACATAATATAATTTTGTTCTTTATATTTTAGTAATTAAATATCTTCTATTGATAAATTTGAATTCCAATTTGTATTATATATAGTAATTCCAAATTTATATAAAAGTTTGTAAAAACGAAAATCTTCTCTGTACTATTTTCCGCATAAAATCTACTAATTTGTTACAAAACTATTAACTCTCTATGAAATCTTTTCTAAAATTTCTTTCATAATAATGTTGATATTCATGAACTCCAATAAAATTTACAAAAGTGAATTTTTAATTTTTTATATTATTTGTTGGAAAAATTACTTGATGTACTTTATGTGAATTTTTAATACCCTTTGATCCTTGACTATCAACGCACTTATAATCAATAGTAATATATATAATAGTTTAAACGGTTATTAGGAATATTAATATCAATAATTGAAGGCACGTTTTGTCTGTTGACGTCAGATATTTCATTATGAATATATTTCAGTTACAATACTTTGAGTGGTATCTATTAATTATTTTTACATGTGTTGTTGAGTATGATTAATTGATTATTTTTTTATTCACTTTTATTAATATTTAGAAATGATATCAAATTCGAAATTGATTTTTGTAAAATTTAATTTGATATTATTTAATTCTTTAAGAAACTTTTATAATTAGACGTAGATTTAGTAAATATCTATACAATTTTCAACTTCACATTTTTAAATTTAATTTTAATTAATTTTCACCTTTTTTTGAAATACTTTAAATTATAAAAATTACTGTGTTTTAAAATATTTTGTTTTTTAAGGTAATTTTTTGCAAATTTATAAATTTTTAGTTTTTCAGTGTAAGATCGTATTAAAATAGATACACAGTAAACGAAATATCAAATATCATCCTACTATTCTGATTTTTAACTTCCTCATCAATTATATACTCTAATATTTATTAAAATTTGATCAAGTAACTACTTTGTAACATCTATAGTTTAGGATCAATCTATGCTTTCATATTTTAGTATCTTTTTCTACTTTCATTTGTTTTTTCACTTTGATTGTCTGATTAAGCTTGAAATTATTTTAAATGAAAAAAAAAATTATATTAAATTTAATTCGATATAATTATGTTTAATTTAAAAATAATTCATGATTCAAGTAATTGTATATTTTTTTTAGTAAAGAATTTGTAAAATACAGTATGTATAATAATTACTCGTCATGCGGAAGAAGATAATGTTTTTTGGTATCAATAAGTCATATTAGAAGTAGTGAACTTTTTTTAGAATTTTTTTAATTTAATCATTTAGAATTAGATTAGCCTTATAATAATTCATATTGAATTAATTTTAGTTATTCAGTTTATAGACTTTTGATTTATATATAAATTTAAGTATTATTTGTGTTTAATTAAACTTTATGCTTAATTATATTTTTAATTAAATTTAATTATTTATTTTTTAGACTTTTATATTAATCCTCTTCAATGTTTCCATTATTTAGCATGAGTGAATTTTAAAATTATAATAATTAGTCATTTGAATATAATTCATTAATATTAACGTATTCATTTAAAGTTAATCAGTATATTCAATAGTTGTATGTAAGAAATATCAATTTCTATTTACCTTTAATTATACTTTAATTTATTAGCTAGATAGTTAAAATATCTAGTTGCTCTTATACTAAGAAATGACTTTTAATATAATTCAATTAGCTAATTATTGTTTAATTATCTAAGAATTGATTAGTAGCATATAAAATTGTGTCTCATTTCAATTATTCATTTATTTGACATTATTATACTTCTAATATTTCATATAAATTTCTTTTATAATTTTGTTTTAAACTTCAATTGATCTATTTTTTTTGTATTAACATGTTATACAATATATATTTAGTTTCAATTTTTAATTTTATCTTATCTGAACTAATGTTAATGTTTTTAATCCTTCTTATATTTAAATGATTGTCATTATTAACTGTTTCGTGAATTGTTGAACGTTTCACTGATCGATTATTGAACGTTATCATTTAGTTTACGCTTCGTTGCGGAATTCATATAGGAATATTCATATTTGTTAAAAAATTGATTTGAGTGTAAATAAAATTCTGATTTTAATATTTTTTCGTTCAATCTTGAGATTTAATATGGAATTACCAAATAGTTGAGTTCGTATAATTATAATCTTCTCGATGTTATATAACACTTATTTATGATAATTTGATATAATGAAAAAATTTTGTAATTGCTATTAATTATAATTGTATTACTTAGATGTACTCAATGTTAGAATGAATAAGATTGCAATATAAGCAGAGTAGTTACATATAAACTGGATCCTAAATTGTGTTTATAATAATGTGTAATTTTACAATAGTTTTAATTTTGCTTATTTTTATGATTAATCTGAGGTATTATTCTCAGTAAAATAATGTACTTAAGTTTTGAATAAGTTATATAAAATTACGAGTTACTTTAAGTTTAACTAATATTAATGAATTCACTTTAATTTTACAATAGATTATGTATAGATTTTTATGTATATCTACGATATAAGTGATTTTAAATTACGTGTTAATATTTCACAATTTGAATATCTGAATTTTCTATGTATTTGTAATTTATTTTAAATGAATAGCAGTTTAGATTTGGATATTGTGTTACTATTAATACATGAAATGAAAGTTTACCTCAAAATTAGTGATATTCTATTGGATTAATAATGTTTTTATAATTATCACATAATATGAAATTTTACTCGAATGACGAATGTTAATGTGATATTTAATAACTATTAGTTCTGAATAAACTAATTATAACTAATTAACCCATTGTTAAATTCATATAACTAGTTCTTTTACAAATTAAGTATATAATTGTTATTGATCATATTAAGTATGATTTACTTTATTAAACAATTTATTCAATGATTTATTTCATTCTATTATATGTTATATCAAAATTAGTTTATTTAATGAATTTTTCTTATTAATACAATTAAATCATTTATTTAATTTAATATATATATAAATAAAATAATAAATGTGGAAATAATCTCAATAATTATCTACATCTTATAAAAGTTTTATATTGTATTTAAAGCAATAAGATTTTATTAATCGATAAAAATCTTCTAGTTTATATCTTATGATTACTAGAGTTGATTCGAAAATGATCGACTCATTTCGAACGCGACACTTTATTTTTAGTTAAGCATATCTCTTGTTTAAAAGCAATGAATATCATTATCCTTTTGTAATTAATATAACTCATAAATAATTCTTAATGTTAATGATCTTTGAATTTTTATAACAATTTCATTTACCCTAACTATTTATAATTAATAACATTTAACTTTAAGATCAATTATCATTTAAATATATTCAAAATAAAACTTTGACTAATCTATATGGTATCATTTATGATAATATGTAAGTTTCTATATTTCTATTATGTGAAATTTAATTATTATGTGATATAGGATCTCTGTTGAATTATTAATTTATACACTATGTTATGAATATATATTGAATTATTTGACAATATTTGATTTTTGATTTATTTAATTCATAATAAAGTCAATTATTAACTTTTTTATATAATTAATTTCTTATGAGTAATTTAATATTTTTTAGTTAAGTTAATTTGATTAAAATTTATTCACAAACTTGAATTAAATAATTCTACTTAATTGATCTTGTGAATGTAGTAACATTTTATTTTGAGAGATTGTATCAATTGCTAAATTTCTTTCACAATTGTTCGAAAAAGTTTCATTTAATCATCTTTTTAAATTTTAAAAAATTATAAAGTTATTTTATCAGTCTTTAAAAATGTTGATACCATCTAAATTATAAGACATTAACTTAATAATGTTAATTCGAAATAATTATTGATTGATAAGTTATTATCAATAATTTTTTTTCAATTAAAAATTGTTAATATATTAAATAATTATATTTACAAATATTAGAATTCTTTAAAGTATAACGTATTTCAATAAATACCGACTTAATCCATTCTATAATTTGGTTATTTTATTAACATATGTTTTAAATAATATAATATAATTTCTAATAATAAAAAGAATTCATATTAATTAAATTTTTAATTATATCTTGAATTATTAAATTAACACTTAATTTAAATATTCTAAAATAAACTTATAATTTAAAACGCATACAAAACTATTATTAATTGAAAACGATTTAAGCATTTAAATTTATAATTTTCAATAAAAATATTAATTCATATTAACTAAATCATTATATTTGCAGATTCATTATTTTAGATAATATATTTTTCAACAATAATCTTTTAAATCATTCATCAAATTCGTGTAATAATACAGTACATTTCTTTTTTAACTATTATGTAACATAATATGACTTTTTACATAGCTATACATATGTATAACAAAAATTATTATTCATTTCAATGTATTAATAATCTTATTACAAATATACATTTTATTATACTAATAATATATTAAGATCTTAAATTTATCTTGATTATATTAAATTTAATTTGAGAAAATTTGATCTCAATAATTAAAGTTTAGTGCATTAGAAAGGTTATAAGATGAGAAAAATAGTTTAAAATATAAAATCAATGTTTTGTTGCTGATAATTAATATACTGACAATTTCTTATATTTAAAGTTCCATTACAACTTATTTAGTAAAATAAAATCTTACTTTTGAACTCATTTTAAATGAAATTTAATTTTTTTTTAATACAATACATTTGTAAAATAATGTATATATTTTAAAATTAGTTATTGTCTTAATTTTATTAAATTCATATTTATATGATTTATTAACTTTTGAATAGTATATAAATTGTTAAATTCTATCAATAAATTAAAACTTTTGTTACATTATTAATTATTTGATGACCTACAATCTTGATTCAATTTTATTGAAGAAATTGTATAAATTTTTTTGTAAATTATAGTTATTAAAAAAAGTTAATATTATTTCAATTTTTATAACTAATATTTATACCAAAATTTCTTTATTAATAATGTAATTAAAATTTTTTATATTATATATTTATTTAAAGATATAATTTGATTTTTTCTCAATGAATATTTAATTTTAATAATGGTTAATAGTTATTAAAAATGATTTATTAAACTGATCCGTATATCTTCATGTTAATTATGCTTTAAGTTATTTAATTAAACGTTTAATATTCTAGATTATTAATATGTAACACTTTCTATTCTACTCAGATTAGTCTTTGAAATATTGCTACTTTATCATCTACATTCATTTAAATTATTCTATTATGTAGTAATACAATATCCTTCACTACTAAATACGTATACTAATTCATTTTATATGAACTTTACGAAAATTCATAAAGTTTGACTGTTAACTTCATCCAAATTTACATAATTTATTTGATAAAAGTAGTAGTTTACATGCTTAATTTTAATTAATCGTAAAGTTCCTTTTTTATATCTTTCACAATTTGAATTTTACAAGCTTTATTATGAATTTATTTAATTAAAATTGTATTATAATATTAAAAATGTTGAGACTATTATATTAAGTAAAAATATATAATTTCTTGTCTAGTGTAATCATGTATAATTTTAAAACTTATATTACTTATTGATGAGTAGTGAATCCAAAAAAGGATCTTTTGCAAACTTAAAATAACGATTTATAGTTATTTCAATGAATTATTTTCATAATTTTGATGTGAAGAGTTTAGGATTTAAATAGAATAGGAGTTTAGTGTTTGAAAAAATATTATTAAATTATTTATTATTGAAATTAGATTATATAAACCTTTTATAGTTAAATCATTAATTATAAAGTTTGACAATTTTAATTGTTAAAATAAATTTTATAATTTAAATTATATTATTTTAATCGAAAATAATAAATTTCTATTTAAAAATATTAATGTATAATCTTATTAATTAAAAAATTTATATTAAAATTGAATCATTTTTTATCTAATACAAAAGTTATCGAGTGATTTTAAACATAAATTTAATAGTTCTTAATGAGCACCATTATTAATTTTAGTAATAAATTTAAATTAAAATTTTTAATCTATTTAAATTTTAAAAATGTTAGATTTTGCAAAACTACTTAAATTTAACATTTTATCTTACATTTTAACTTCAATAATCATCATAAATTTTAACAAACCAATTACATAGTTTAATTACAATATAAGTTTGAACAATTACGTATACATTATAGTAATCTAATACTTTAATATTTAAATTTACAATTGAATATCTAGAAGTATTTGTTTAACTGAAGTTTTTTAAAATTTGAATTTATTAATTATAATAACTATTCTTAAGTTTCATTAACTCTTTCATACAGTAATGCAAATTTATAATTATAAATCTACTAAACAATTAATATATCAAATAATATCACACTTTAAATTTTTTTAATTTAAAATTTTTAATTAACATATACTTAATCATAATTCACGATCATATTTAATTCCATTTCAATTCGATTATAATACTTTTTTGACGTCAGATAACTATTTTTTCATTATCTTCCTCTACTTTTTCTATGAATTAGTAAATCTATAGATAAAGTTGTAAAGAATATTTCATCATATAAATTTGTTCATTATTTGCAATTTAATTATTCTTATTTATGAAAATAACCTTACAACATATTGTCACGCTATATCTTTTATTAAAGAAAATGAAGAATTTTAATTATTATTCAAAATTATTAGTCAAAATAAATAAAAGTTATTAAGTTAGGAATTTTAATATATTTTCATAGCATTATATACCTATTTTCTAAATATTATATTTGTAATCCACTAAAAACATTTTTGGATTATTTAATAATTGAATAATATCTAAATCTTTTAGAATTTATGAAAATCTATTTACAATGTGTGTCATATTACTGTGATTTTATTTATTAGTAATTTTGAAAAGCAAATTTCAAAAACTAGTGTAAATTATTGAATTTTATTTAAAATTATCTATTTTTATAATTTCAATAAATTACAAATATCTTATTTTTAAATTAATGACAATTATGTTACGTAATTTTAAACTTACTTTTTTTTTTTTAAATTAACTTCATATTCTATATATTAAATTATTTCTTATATATAAATTATTACTTTTAAAAACTGTTATAGTGTGAAATGTTAATAGTTAATATATATGAATAATTAAATTGTTATTAATATATATTAGATATAATTATAACTATATGAAGCTTGATGTATAAGTAACATTTTGTATTCAATCATTTTTTACATAATAAGATGATTCATATAAATTAAATAATTTAGTAAAAATGATATTTAATATTATTGATTTTTTTAATGTTTTAAATTTAAGATTTTGTTAATTATTAATAGTTATTTTCAAATAATTCTATAAATTGTTTAACATATTATGAATGTATTAAATTTAAAGTTATAAATTTAATAGTTTAAGAGAATTCTAATAAGTATGTATTTTTTAAATATGTTAATTGATGACAGGTAAATTTGTAATTTTACTTTATTAAGTTTTAAAATTTGATTACATTATACAATATGTTAATTAATATGTTTAATTATATTTTATAATTAATAATTATTTTCTATATAGTAATTTTTTTAATATTTTAGGATTAGATGAATACTAAATTTAATATATTTATTTAATGTATTTAAAATAATTATATTATGTTTAAATCTAAATAATAAATTATATATTCAGTACATATATTGCACTCTCTTTTAATTTTATATAAATAATTGTTCTTTCTAACTAAACTATCTGTATTAATAAATTATTTATAGTCTTAATTATATGTTTAGAAATAAGAGTTAGAAATCTAACATTATATATATAAACTTAATGTATTACATAAAGTTTATTTCAAATATAATTCGATATATATTCTAACAATTATATAAATATAAATAAAGTTCTAAATAGAATAAATTAATTTAAATGTATTAAATATTAACTAAAATAGATAATTAAATATGTGAAAATAAATATCAATATTTTATTATAACACTAAGTTCATATAGAAAATTTTCTTATGATCTGCTTTTTCAGTGAAGTTATATTTTATTGTATTACTTAACAATTACATATATAAACCATTCATTGATTGAATATTCTTTAATAGTATAAAAATTTTTTTTAATTATAGTACGTACTAAAATTTATAATAGTTGAAAATATCATATCATGTTTTGACTTTGAGATTATATTTAGTTATTATGATACATAGTAAATTATGATTATTATTCGCTTTATTGAAATTAGTATAAATAGTTTAAATCAAATGCATTTTCAGAAAATTAGAGGATTAATGTTACTAAGTTTAAACAATTGATATAAAAAGTATAAAATAATTAAAATACTACTATACAATCATTATAAAAGTCATTATTATAATCTAAATGATTTTTCTTGTCAGATAATAATCTATTAAGGTTGTATTATGATATCGCTTAACAATGGAAGGAATCTTCACAATATGCTCATCAAACAAGTATACAGATATGCATACTTTTCTCAAATATATCTGATGAATTGGAACGATTCAGCCTCAAATATGAGAATATCAATTGACATTATATATTTAAAATCATTTAGGATATTGTTATTTAGAGAAATAAAATTCAATAGAAATAGAAGATAGATCTTTACTAATCTGGATCTGTTCAACTAACTTGATAATCAGTTAAGAATTCATTCACTGATGAATAAAACTATGGTATTATAATTACATCTATCTTTGAGTCGTACGTTGAGATATTCATGGTTATCTGAAGATTTGAGATGATAAATCAATTACAAGTTATTAACTATTGAACAATGCGTATATGCTTAAATGAAATACCTAGTAATAGGATTCTTACTTAACTAATTAGTTTAGTTACAAAACATCGATCACTTTAATACAATACTATTACATATGAAAATCTTATATAAAATTTATTGTAATTTCATCTAGTCATTTGAAGAACTAAAATAAAATCACTTTTATTGTACAATTGCTATTAATTTATTCAAGTTCATTGGAATTCGTCTTAGATCAATTTAGAACAAGAATATTTTAGAGATGTTTCATACTTTATGCAGTTTGAAATCAAAAAAATTGCAATACCAATTTAAATCAAGTTTATCCAATTAATAAATATTAATGGTGTTCTTCTAGTAAACAGATTCACAGACCTTTCATTTAGAGTTTAGAAAAGTCTCTTTATGATAAATAACTTCAAATAATGACTCATACTCTTGTAAAATAACAATAAATTACGCTAAATTTAGAATCCATTAATTCTAGTTTATAAGTGGACGTCAATTGTGCAAGATTGAGTATTTTTGATAAATCTGAATTTATGATTCGATATGACATTGAAATTCTATAATTAGAGTATGTCACTATAATATGAACAGTTTGGACTATACATTAGGATGATGGATTCAAAAGTATCAAAACTGGTTTCATTATATGGTAATTTAATAGTTCTTAAAATATGATCATCGCTTGAATAGTCATATTTCATAAGAATCATAAATTGACAGAAAGTTTAGTTAATTGAACTATTTCAACGAATTCTGAAATTAATATCAAATACTATGAGCTTGCTATGATCGATTATCTAGACAATAGTACATGATGTAATAGCATCAACATCTGGAGGTTAGGATTCAACTCTATGAGATTGTCAAAACTAAAGACATTGAAAATGTGAAAGGTTCATTAGTCATCAAGTGAGAATATCGAAGTAATGATCGAAAACAGATGAAAGATAAATCATGGAATTTTATAGAAGACATGACAATGTTGCGATTCTACATTCAGTATTATAGATTATGAATTCTCAGATAACTTACATCAATGTCATATGTATATTAATAACTAGTCTGCAATACATATTCTTTAACTTATTATCATAGATGTAATTGACATACTGATTCAAATATTCCATGACATTGATATAAATTGTGACTTCAACAAAATCTCGTGTAACTAGATGGATGATTATAGTCTTTCATAATGAGTCAAGATATAGTTGATATTGTTCATGCGTACAATTGTACCTAGAATTCAAAGTATTTGTCAAGTGTAATCTTGCATCTACCAATCCATTCTAAAATAACTATAGACATGCCATAATTAATGTAGTTATAAAAATAATCTACAATTTCAATTATTTCTGAGTCGAGTAGTTAAAATCAATAGTATAAATCTCATTAACCCAACAATACTTGTATAGTTTTTTTTTAATTTTCAGATTAGGAACATTTAAAACAAAAAATATCAAGCAATGAAGATTAGCTATCAATAGAACAGTCCGTAAAATCAACTCTTCATGATATCAATCTTATCAAAATAAGATCCGAAGTTCATTATATTGAATCACGATTTATGATGAACTCCAAATTATTGGAATTCTGAAAATAGGATATCTTGTAGAATAATGTGCAATTGAAGTATAAGTATTCTATAGATCAACTTTGCGATATATTTAGATCAATGACAGAGTGTTATGGGATAATCACTGATAATATGCAGAAATTTATTTTGTCATATGACTTGCAATCATTATCAATGAATTAACAGTAAAGCATTTTTGTCTATACTAACTCTTTAACTATTTAATAACTGAATTACACTGATTTACCTTATGGAAGTCATCGTTTTACATTTGTAATGCTATCCAACTAACTTATTGTACACTATGTTTTTTGTTGTTGAATCTTAGAATGATCAATTCAATGACGGATATTAATTCAATTTCGTATTCACTTTAGACATTAGAAAGTAAGATTAAACAATTTAATGAAGTGCATGTAATTAATACCTTTTATCTCCGTAATAGTAAAAGTACATTAATACATTGTCATAATATTAATTTACATTAATATTGTGTCAAATTTCTAGTATTAATGATGTAATCTGATATTCCATGCCTAACGTTCTAAATAAGATTCGTTTCACTCTTAATAAGAACTATCATAATCACATTTTCGAATGACATTAGAAATCGAATCGATAACAACGAGACTTTCAGTTGACATGTGTAACGAGCATTACTGCTCAATATCAAATAGCTAAGGGTAAATCGCTGTACATATTTGAATCAACAAATGATCTCTTATTAGCTAATCATGTTAAAAATAGCATAAATTACAAGACATCATGAATTTTAAGACAATTAAATCCTTTGAGACGAAGATTTGCTAGTATTGGCTTAATATCCTTATATGAATGAAAAAATGGGATTAAGATCTGAAACAAGTTCGAATTCATTCTGAATGTGCCCAGAACATATAGCAAATCGAAATTCAAAAGTTCAACCAATGTATACTCAACTGTGAATCACTTAAGACCTTGATAGCAGCGACATCACAATGAAGTTCATCATTCACTAGTCAGTAACGAACTGTCTCAGTCAAACTACGACAATGATCCGTACCACCATAACGATTTATGATAGTGACCATAACAGTGTTCACTTGAACTTACAATTGAAATAATCATATGATTATGAGTTTTGACCTAAACACACAATAAGATTCAAATTAATTTTTCATCTCTAAAATTCCATCAAGATACATTAATATCATTCCTTCAGAACTGGTATATCACTAGTATCATCTCCAACCTTAAGATTCACAGTTCCAATTATAATGTTGCAACAGTACGACATCATATAGATTTATCGATCATAGAATTGTATGACATCCTATTTAGTTCATTAATTACAATGCCAAGAAGAGCTATCCATGATACCCAATGTAAGTTTACGAAACTTAATGATAATTATTCATTTAATATCTGCCATAACTACTTTATAGTTTTCAAATAAGTTATAATGGTAGATCTTCACTCAATGTGATTGTAGTCCTTGATTATGTGATCACATTTACCTGAAATTGTAAGGTTCATCGACTGCTAAATATTGGAAAATAGATGATAAAGCATTATTGATGAAAGAATTGTGGAATGATGGATAATGATCTCTGTCAATGTTGGATGAATGAGATCAATGATCATTGAATGTCTCTTCGTCAGTTAAAAATATGTTAATTTCAGTAACGATTATGTATATAGTCAATAATTGAATTGTAACATGAACATGCTATACTATGACATAATCCATCTCTTATTGGCAAGTTTATCTATAATTTCGTGATATTGGTCGATTAAGATGACAGCTGAACACGATAGTTTTTGAAGTCAATTATCTAACTTGTCTATAACCAAATAAAGACAGTCAGCTAAGATAAATTCAATACATAATGTTTAGATTATATTTGACTTAACATAATTTTTTTTACCAAAATTTTAGTTTATGAGAAATTTAGAAGCTTAGAATAGTGATTAATTGATAGTACTATAACAAGATGAATTAAATTGGTGATGATCATGTGATTTTTCATGTAATTTGTCGATTAGTTACTTAAATAACAGATTGTCCATTATTAGTTACATTCTTCCATAATCTATTGATTGTTATTTAAATATGTGATAATCTAAATCCAATTTGATATACATTTGTTTGATTTAAAATTTAAGATTTCAAAATATAATTGTTAAGTAACATAAATATGCAGCTTCTATTTCCCTATTCAGTGGTAATCTGTTGCCTGTACACATCTTTGAATATTAGTTTCTGATTACGATAATTGATCATATTGCTTTATAATTCTAATTAATTTTTGTGTTACTTTTTATTTACAAATGTATAGTTGTAGTAATTTGATATATCTCACTATAATAATGTTAAACTATTGCTATGAAAACTATTTTAGTAATTGAAATGGTACTTATGTTGACATTAGTATATGTAATTTTAATGATAACATTGATAATTGTAATATTAGATGAATATACTAGATCTAATCAATTTGAATAGCTTGAGATGACCTATTCTGTAACTTCATGATCAATAAATAACAGACTTTCATAAAAAATATTCTTGTTTAATTAACTGATGAACTTCACTATCACGTAATATTCTATTAAATGATTTTATACCGTATAAATTAAAATTGTTAGATTATATTTATAATGTAAATTCTTTTGAATATAATTTATGATTATTTAATACTGAATTTAGTAGTAACATTATAGTTTTATGAATTTACAGAATTTGCTTTTAGTAAAAGTCGATAATTTCATTACCATTTTCATAAAATAGTATTCAAAAAACATAATGCTTTATTAAAATTGGAAAGATGGTATGAGTTTCTAAAGTCAATAGATATTGTTTCTAAATCATACAATATCTGATTATCACTTAAGATAATATTCAAATGTGTATTATATTATAGATATCTATTAAATTTTCGATAAAAATACTAAATTACTTTTATTTATCAATTTAATATTAATTTATTACAATAACAATCAAGAACAGTTAAATTAGTGACATTATATCATGAGATAATATCTATTACAGAGCTTTTTGCAATTTATATGTCAAAAATGGTTGTATTAAAATATTTATGCAGGTTTACAATTATTAATTTTAGAAGTATTAACAATTTATTATATATGATAATTTCATATCGATCAATGATTAAAAATGAAACATTTATTGCATTATCTATAATAGTTGATTTTATCATCTTAATGAAAATAAAATGAATTTCGTATAAATTTAACATTGAATAATCTTTATTCAATAAATCTTGAATGTTTCAACTTTAATCATCTGTTCGAATTTCTTTGAATTGAACATAATTTTTTTAATACCATGATTATAAAATAAATAGTTATGTTTAAATATGTTTAAAGATTAACAACTAATTATTAAGCAATACATTTCAATTATAAACTTTTAATAAATTTGATTTTAACAAGTAGGTATTAATCATACTATGTTTACTTCATGTTCTATAACCAGAAAGTTTGATCTATTAGTATTAAAAATGATGAGACATTATGATATAATATAGTTTATAATTATTGAAACTATATAATCTTATTTTCACTTTCATTTTAAATCTTTTGTGATACTCTCATTGACAGACTATGAAATGTTTGATATAATCTTTAAAACTAAGTGAATATGTTATTACATATCTTTTATTAGAATATATCATGAATTTTATCAAGTATTATATCCAATGTATATTATTGTAACATATATTATAATTATAGTAATATCAGATCAACTTAAGACAATACGAGATGTATCATGAATATAGATCCTATCATCTAATGAGACTCTAAATAAGTACATTAAAGATATACAAAAGAACATAATGAACGCAATGAAAATCTAATGACAGTGAAAACATGCTCGATATCTAAGACGGAATACTCAGTGATATGCAAGTGTCAATTATGTATACATCTGAAACTCAATCAAAGATGATAACAAGTTGACCCTACTTATCATAAATCAGGACTATGTATTTCTCTGATAGTATCACATTGATCTAAGGTATAAAAATGTCTTTATCCATATTGCAACAAATCTTTAGTTGATTAATGACGCACTTTACTGAATCAACAATTTGTAAAGTGGACAGTATCTTATGTACTATGTTCCACTTGTTATTATAAACCTCAAATGGCAACTGTGTTCTAAATTCTATAAACCTATATTGCACACTGGCAAAAATAATTTGATATTAATTAGTAATAGTACAAAAGAACCTATTACTTACAGTACATGTTTAGAATCACGTATCAAAAATAAAATAGGTTAATGCATTAATGCAAGAAGTATAATATAAGAGACGATAGATAATGTTATTCAACTTTACATAAAACATTACTCAAGTCATTGTCTAAATTGTATTCAAATCTATCTTTCTTTTAAAGTCTATACTCTATAGTTGCTAATGAAAAATTATTATGATTGTTTATTTTTAAGAAATCAAAATAGTGTCTTTTCCTATTGTCCGCAAACAATTCTGTAAAGTTCATATTGTAAATATAACATCAGAATTTAATAAGTGAAAAATTTGTCGATTGATATTCATACATCAATTCTTTCCAAACACTATCCTACTTTGAAGAGATTGTCCAAGTAGGACCTTCAAGCTAGGATAGTGTTTGGATTATAGAAGGGGGTTGAATATAATCACACAATTTTCACTTTTAAATCTTTGTTATATTAACAATATGAATTTACAGATTGTTGCGGAAATAGAAAAGACAAATAGTCTAAACTAAACAATCTAAGTTCTTTCACTATGCACTAAGTGAAAATGTAAGAAAGAAAGATAGAGGGAATAAGAAAGAAAGGACTTGAGTATTTTGGATGCAGAAGAGGTATGAGAAATCTTCTCCACGTCCAATTATACCCATGCATTAAATGCATGCAGACCTACTTTTGTGACGTGTCACGCTGTATGGTCTGTTGTACTATTTACTATAAACAAATACTCTTTGCAGGGTGTGCAAAAGAGATGTTGTAAACAGTTGCCTTAGGTCTGATAAGTACGAGGGAACAGTAAAGAGACTGTCCTTAGTACTTTTGTGTCAGTAAGGCGGATAATCCTTTGTGCATTAGCTAAGACCTTTCTAATCCTTCAGGATCAGATACTGACAGTGACTAGGTCCTGATACTGATGAACATGGGTCACTTGTATCCTGTGAGTCTTCAGGATGCATACGATATTGAGCAGCCTGCTATCACTGTTCCGTCTTCAGATCACGAGCATGCTGTTCCTGTCATCAGCTATTTCTCGACGTCGCTGATGGTTCTTTGTGTATGATCTTAATGTCTTCAGGAGGTCTTCACTTCATGGATAGGATCATGACTGCAGAACAGACTCGTTCGTCTCTGATCCTGATCCTGATTACTATAAAAAAGTTACAGCATAATAACAGGGAATAACATGAACAATCAGTGATAATTCCTCAAGCTTAACAGAAGCTAAAACCTATTCACAAGTAAAGATTCAGGATCATTAATTCATCAAGTCTTAGGAGAGCTGGATCAACAATCTCCCCTAAATATATGATAAGACAACAGAGAAATTGTCTAAGTCTAGAAGAAAAAATTTCTAAGTCTAGTAAAACAGTAGAAATAGAATCATAAAGTACATGTCCCATTTACTGTTTGAGGGATCTTTTTCATACTATGATAATAAGTACATGCACTGAATGCATTTCATTAATCTAGAAGGTTACAAGAGCTAAGAAAATACAGAGTACATAATAAGTACTGAAAGAAATTACAAATATTCTAACTATCAAGTCTCGCTAAATATTTCAGTCTTGACTATCGATTGGAACGCAGTGCAAGGACACTGATGCGTCGTGATGAGTATAGCCTGACAGTGCAATATCTCTTTATTTCTTGGTTTCTATCTTGCAGTGAAGAGACAAACCAAGTGTTAATGTGCTTTGTGTAGCTCGCTGAAACGCTGAAAGCTAGATACTTTGAGTTGTCGCTTACACAAATACCATGAACGGGTTCTCTGATGACTTGTCCTTCAGAGAGGAGACTCCTAAGGGAGTGAAAGATCAAGCATCGAGAGTCCAGGGTTGACAACCATCTGGCATGCAGGAGTTGGTCTCTTGTTGAGGCTGATCTTCGAATGAGGTGCTGAGAGGCTGAAGATAGGATCATCAGGAATTTCCGTTGTCTTCTGATGCGTGCAATAAGTCCTTCGATGACTTCTTCTACTCAGCCGATAGTTTTGTTGGCTTTGGGAAGTAGGTCTGTTTCGTTCCACTCTGACAAGTTGTAACGATCTAACTTGTCAGAGTGTGTTGCACGTCTTGACTCTGAGCGTTTGACGGTAAATCCATGTTTTGCTCTTATGCCGCAGTTCGGCTGAGATGGATTCCAGATATAGCAGCACCATGTTTTCTTAGTGAACGTCTCTGCACCAGTCAAGCTCTGTGTTAACTTCTTCAGCGATTCCATTTCTGTTGAAGACCTCACGGCCTTCTGTCAGAAAGGATCGACTTATTTCAGCTCTTCATCACAAAATCGATGCAAGCCTTCGAGCGGCTGAGCGAGAGGAAGCTTCCTTCTGCTTCTATTGCTCCTCCTGAGCCTGTACAGCAGCGTTGTATTCCTCTGGATAGATAGGCGAACTCGAGTCCAAGAGGTACGAAGAGGAATTTACTCTTGTACTCTCGAGTCGCTCTATCACGCGTTAAACGCCCATCCCTGTTGACAATAGCAGAGTTGTCAGGGTAATTCTCACCTTCAGATCTAGGAGAGTTAA
Source organism: Centaurea solstitialis (assembly GCA_030169165.1). Taxonomy (NCBI): domain Eukaryota; kingdom Viridiplantae; phylum Streptophyta; class Magnoliopsida; order Asterales; family Asteraceae; genus Centaurea; species Centaurea solstitialis. The sequence continues at coordinate 16,196 of JARYMX010000228.1, read as the reverse complement.
GGGAGGAGATCTGGAGAAGAAGCAGGGTAGGAAGTCATCAAGATAATTCATCATCTGATGAAGCAAATGGTTTCAGAGGGCTCGATTTCAGGGTTCTAGAAGAGGATGCTTCAGGTAAAGCGGTTGGTTAGAGGAATGGTTCAGGGTTTAGGGTTACTCTGAAAGTCATTCTGCTTAATTCAGCTCTTGTCTGTTCTGATGGACTATTCTCCTGAGGCGAATAATCTCACCAGTGACAACCAAAGTTCACATCCTGAAAGTCAGAGTTTTCTTGGTTTTCAGGCTCAGAGGTTTGTTTAGAGAAGAATGGGTGTTGGTTCAGGGGTAGGTTGTTTTGGTGGTTGGTAGAAACCATTTGTAGTTGTTTATTGAGAGTCATCGAGGAGTGTCAGGGTATGGTTTCAGGTGAGGTTTAGTTAAGGAGAGAAGAGATTGGTTGGTTATCAGAGGATGAGGAGAGATGGTAATAGTAACGTACCAGGTGCACCGGGTTCTCCCCTGAGATTGTGCAGGCCCTGGAGTGGCGTTGGGTGAGCCTTCTCGACGAAGAATCGTCGTCTTCATCATCATCTCATCTTCTTCATCTTCCTCTTCATTCCCCCTTGTCGTTGTTCTCCAGTTGGTGGAGGGGAAAACGGATGGTCCTCGGCTGTCTCTCCCCCTCAACAGGTGCCTGATAAGGCGCTGTTGATAATTCCTCTGGAGGAAGAGGCCATGTCGCAAGGACTTTGCGGAGATAAGGAAGATGAGATCAGGATGCAAAACATCCCTGTCTGCGTGTGAAGAGGAGGCGTGCAGAGCAAGGTGAGGCGTTGACAGCATGGTGAGCCAGTCACCTGCTCCTGGAGGGCCGAGGCCTGCTTCCTGACATCCAACCTCTGACCACTGTTGATTGGAAAGTGGTGAGAGAGTTGGTGCTGTTGTTGATGGGTGGAGAGTGCAGGCAGAGCAAGGCCTTCAGGTCATCAATAGATGCCTGAAGGTTGTTGGAGGAGGTGCCACTTGTGAGACCTTGTCATGGATGTTATCCAGACAAGGAATCGTAAGGTAACAGCCGTAGCGGCGGAGTGCGGCGACGCGGCGGCAGTGGCATTGGCTGCGCGGCTTCAGCGGTACTGGCAGCGGCCTTTGCAGCGGCAAGCTCCAGTTCCAACGCCTGGAGGCTGTCCATGGTGCTCGTCCTCCTTCTGTTGGAGAGCTGTGCGTGCCTCCTGCATTGTCGTTCACGATGCCGACGTAGCTCAGCTGCTTCAGCTGACGCTCGGCGTCCGTGAAGACAAAGTCATTGAAGGGGTCATCCTGATGAAGTTGGGGATGCCCTTCAGAGGCTGCTCCTAAAGAACCTGTAGACAGAGTAGCTAAGTGAGTACTAGAAGACTCATTAGCTTCATAAAAGAAGAACAGTAATATTTTGCTTAAAAGTATTACCTGAGGCTAGGAGGGTATCAGAGCGATTACCCCCATGTTCTCTGAGTGTTCGAGGTGAACAACCTCAGGTTCTTGTTGTACAGGAGCAGAGATGAAGCATCTGCAGTGAAGAAGTTTTAGATAAAGGAGATGGTTTATTAAAGAGAGGCAGGGTAATATAGTATTTCTTACCAGCCGCCTGTTTCTTTTTCTTCTGCCTAGACTTGGCGCGTTTGGAGGTGGAGGAGTGGCAAAGAAGGTTGGGCGCTTCGGAGCGCAGATGAAGTGTTGCAGCTGGGAAGTCAGTATGGGGTTAGCTACTGACATAGCATGCAGAGAAATAGAAGAATGGGGTTTGGAAGAGAAGAGAGAGTACATACCTTCAGTGGGAGGTGGAGTGCTCTTCATCCCCTGAACTGGTTCAGGAACAACCAGAACATGGAGAGAGGGAGTCGTCAGGTTTTGGAGAACCTGATCCAGGAACTTAGGCCCGAGGGCGTAGTTGTTGGAGTTCCCATTTTGGGTAGTTTGGCCCCATATGCAGTTCCAGGACTGCCGAGAAGAATCTGGTGAAGGCGACTTGACGACCCGTTCGTGTTCCTGACCTTCTTGACCATGTCCTCCCATATCAGCGAGCATAGTCAAACTCGCGATTTTTGATCGCTGAGAAGACCATGTGCTGAATCACGTGGGGAACTGCTCCGTGCTTCCTGTCTTGCCAGATAAGCACAGGCCAAACGATTCCATATTAATAAAGTGCGTTCAGCCTGTCTTATGGACAGTAGCAGCATCTTGGAAGCAGACGCCATCCTTCACAGGCCATCTGTAGCCAATGGCGTCCAAGAATCGATGATTTCTCGGAGTAGGAGCAGGAGGGAAGCGTTTCTTCTTGGGAAGTTCAGACGTTCCTAAGTTCCGAAGCCAAAGGAAATTATATTTCCTTGATCTGAACTTGATGACCTCCCTAGGACACCCTTGGAGTTCCTTTCCTTGCAACAGTGGCATAGACCAAGTGTTGCAGCATCGGTTTGTTCGGCTTTGTCTATTGTAAAGCCGTCTTCAGGGGCTCTAGAGGAAGTTCTTAGCAGGCACAATATCCTTGCCTTCTGGAAGTCAAACAGCCAACTGACGTTGTTCTGCTTGAATGTACGTCTGCTGCGGAATATCGATGGCAGGCTTCAGTGCGGTTTGCATGGTGTAGCTTCAGAAGAAGTTGGGCGTCCAAGAGAAGTAGTAGCAGCCATCCGTTAAACAACAAAATAACATATGTGGATGATTAAAGATCCAAAATATGCATTTTTCTTCATTTTTCAATGAACACAGAATATGTTCAAAAAATGGTGAAATCCTTTATACTTGGAATGGATTAGATACCAAAATTCACAAAAAATGTGTTTTGGTATTAAAAAGAAACTTTTATTTTGATGAGAAGATATCAAAATAAGAGTTTATGATTTTCTTAAAAGAAATAAGAAAATCAATAAAATGTTTTAACAAAAATCTAGAAGATTTTGGAAAACTAAGATCAAACGAAGTGATCTTAGGTTTTTGGAAAGAACGTATACTCAAAATAAGTTTTTAGATGAAAAACCAACTTACAATGTGAAAGAACAAAGAACAAAAACACTTACGATATCTTGTTAAGAAATGTGATGTTCTTAGTGTCTTGAGAGAAAACTGTTCTTGCTTTTTCTTGCTAGATTGCTTAAGAGAATTTTGTGAGCGTAAAGAGTGTAAGGATTACGAGTGAGGTTTTTATACCTCGTGGTAGGAAGAAAAATGGATGAGAGAGAAAAGAGCGCTAAATTCAAACGTAATGATGAATAAAGGAGTTCTACGCGCGTTCACGCGCCTGACACACGTAGTGGGAACAGAAACGTCCCATTACGTGTCATGAGATGAAAAGTTTGTTTTATTTTGAAAAATTAAAAACCGCCTTTCAGGATGATTCCATTTTGTGAAAGATATGTTTTAGGAATCAGAGTACTTATCAGAATAAGACTGTTTTGGGAAAATCCTCTTACACATTTAAGCGATAGGTTTCAGAGCAGAGGAAGAAATACTTACCTGAGAAATCATAATTAACAGATTAAGTACAAAGAGTTTCCCTGATAATTATTCAGATTAAAGAAAGAGTCCTAGAAGTTTAATGGATTTACCTTTGTCCTGAGAACTTCAATCTCAGATTTAACATCCAATTCATGAGACATATAAAACCGTCATCATGTTGGTAAGAGGTCACAACTGATATTCAAGACAAAATGAGTTCAATTCACTTCATCACAATATCCCTATAAAGTGATATCTCCTTAATTGCTTTGTCTTGAGTTAGACAGATTATTGGCATGGCATCTAAGTATTGTCACAGAGATAGAATTTAGAAATTGTTGTCATAGTCCTAGTTATTTACACAGGACTTGACCACATGTCAACATTTCAGCTTCAGCATCTTCCTGAACATTGGGAAATTTACACCTCCTGCTTAACTATGTCAAAGGACATAAAGACACTCACACTAAGTGAGCTGTACGGTATTCTTCTTAACCGGAGAACAACAGAAGAAACTGAAAAAGAATCTCATAAGAGACTCTAAAGACACCAAAAGCAACTCTGTTGCATTGGTCTCTGACTCAGTTCCTACTGTTGCCACTTCTTCTTCAGTAACTATTACTGAATTAGAATCTTCTGACTCTGACATGTCAGAAGATCCTGAATTCAATGAATCTCTTGCTCTTTTAACCAGATCTTTCAAGAAGTTTGCCAAAAAGGGAAACTTCCACAAAAAGAAACATCTTACTATTACTGACAAGCCTAAATCAGACCCTGTTGATAAGGCTACTGCTATCTGCTACAACTGTCAGGGCAAAGGACACTTTGCTAATGATTGCAGGTACAGGAAAAGTCAGTTTGCTCCCTCCTCTGCTAAATCTTCTTCAAGAATCCCAAATACCAGCGCCTGAAAGAAAAATACAAAAAGATGAAAACTCAGCGCAAAGGCAAAGGTTTAATCGCAGAAGACTGCGACTGGGATGATGTCTCCTCTGATGACTCATCTGATGAGGAAGACACTCAAGTGGCACTGATGGCCATTATTGAGGAACCTACCTTAGCTCTCATGGCTAAGATAGAAGAGGTCCCTGAAGAGATTCCTACTCAGGTCCTGAAGCTTCTTCTTCCACAACTCCTGAAGCTTCCACCTCTGCGACTGATTCTTCCAGTCAGGTACCTATTCCTCTCATCCCTCTTGAAAGCTTAACTCAGTTGGACCTGGTCACTCTCGATCTTTACAAAGCCCTTAATGGTAAAACCTCTGCTGAAAAAATGAATATTGATCTTAGAGGACAACTCAAAGAATGTCAAGAAAAAATAAAACAGCTTACCATTTTGGAAGAAAATTATAAGGACCAGGTCACTGTAAAAAAACTCTCTGTATTGAAAGAGAAATGGCTCTTGCTGCCAAAGAAAAAGCCCTTGCTCAATTAAATGCTGAAAAAAGTCACCATCAAAGGATGGAGTGACGCCTCTGAAAAAGTTGATGAAATATTAGCTTCAGGGAGATCTGACAAAAGCAAAAGAGGTCTTGGATTCACTCATAGATATACGTATGAAGAAACTAAGTATGAAAGTTCCATGCTCAAATTTGGAAAATTTGTTTCTTCTATTCCCATTCCTAATGCTTCTGAAAATATCCCTTCTTCTTCTAACACACACTCTGAAGGTGCTCCTAAGAGCAAAAAGTACACAGTCAAGGAAAAATCTAAGACTGTAACACCTTCAAAGACCAAGAGTCCTAAACCCAAGAACAAAGTTCTGGGTGGTGGTCCTTCAGTCTCAGGATCAAAATCTTTCTCTCAAAATCCTGCTCCCAGACTGAAGATTGACCTGAAGCAAAAGACTCAGGAGAAGAAACCAATTCCTCCAATGTCCAATGCTAAAGGCATACTTGGTGCTGGTCCTGCTCACCTTAAAGTTCAAAAACTTTCTGGACCACACTAAACGCTTTCAATATCGCAAATGTTATCACTGTGGATTAAAGGGCCCTATTGGGAGTAAGGGCCCTGATGCTCCCAAAGTAAAAAAAATAGTTAAGGTAAAAAAGATTCCCGATAAAATCAGTAAAGGAAAAAAGGTTTGTAAAGGATGTTTTCAGAAAAAAAGGGTCCGTACTGATATTCGGTAAAGGCTGCCCTGACTAAATTTTCCTTGAAAATTTGGCCCCATATTTTAGGGGCCCCCCGAAAATTAAAACTTAAATTTTCAGGAAAAGGGGATTTTGGTACGGAAAGGGGGGTGTTTCGACATATGAGGGGTTAAAATTTGCCTTCTAACTCCCGGAAAAAAAAGAGGCCCTGTGTGATTTGGGGGGAAAAAAAAAGGGCCCAAACCCCGAGGGTATGGCCCCTGCCCAAGGAGTAATACTTTAAAAGATTTGTTATGTTAAAGGGGTTGAGAAAATCTTCTGGGATATTTAATGTGTGAAAAGAATCAAAAGTTTTTTTCCCCAAGAAAAAGTGCAAAGTAAGAAAAAAAAAGGAAGTTTTCTCAGGGGTTTTAGAAGGAATTTAAATAACATGAAATTCCACTGAAACTTTGTTTGTACCGTGTTACTGAAAAAATTGGTTTGGAACAAGGTTTTTATTTAATTTCAAGAGTAAATAAATTCGTTTAACAATGGTAATTGGTTTTTTGATTTCGTCCCAAAAAGGGGTTCTTTTTTTGATGTAAAAAGGAAAAAAAAGGGTATTTTAAAAGTCCAAGAAATTTTTCCCCCATCAGTTTCCCCTTAAAATTTCCCCAATGGATCTTTTGGCCAGTAAGCCCAACCCATTGCTGGAAAAAATCATTGGAAATTTGTTGATGAATTTTCCCAGATACATTGGGTATTTTTTTGTCCCAAGGTGATGCCCCTGAAGCCCATTTTTGTTGTGGGAAAGATGGAAAGTCCAATTTGTTGATAATAAAAGTGCCAGGAATAATTTAAAAACAGTCCCCGGGAAAACCCTTTTTGGCAAAAAGGGTTCCCCTTCAAAACTTTCTTGGGTAAGAACCCCTCAGCAAAAGGGTGGTGAAAGAGAAACGGAGTGATTGAAGTGCGAGAAAAAGTGGGGAAGCCCCCTTCCCACTATTTTGGGCGAACCCAAAAATAGGGTTGTATATAGAAAGTCTTGATAGTAAAAGCTTCAGAAGAACCCTTACGAACTTTTTGTAAAGGGGGCCATAATCGAAATTCCTTTCTTTGGTTGTTTTTGTAAAATTAAACAAAAAGATAATCTTGGGAAGTTTGTTTTCCAAATCTGATAAAGGAATTTTCCTTGGATACTCACCCATTTCAAAAACCAAAGTGTGTTCAACAAAAAAGGGCCCAAAATAGAGGGAAACGTTTTCTGTCAATTTTGATGAATCGGGTTATTTTCCTCCCCCAAATGATAATTTGAAATCAATGTGGGGGATTCTTTCTTTCAAGCCCCTAAACCCTTTTTTTGTGCCCCATCTTCAAGCCCTTCCTGATGGTTTGAAGAAACCCTTTCCAACAAAATTCTCCCCCTCTTTTAATGACCCCAATTTCCCCCAAATACATTTAACCCCCTGATAAACCCCATAACGTGAAAAAAATTTTTAAAACCATGTTGTGACCTATTTAAAATTTTCCCCCTGACCCTTAAAAATTAAAGCTTAAATTAGGAAGGTGTTAGCCCCCTGCTTTTCCGATGGCCCAAGGATCCCCCCTTGATAAAGTTTTGGTAATCCCCCCTTGGCTTAAAATTTGAGAATTTGGTAACGTCTGTCTTTAAAAAAAATTTTATTTTGAAAAAACCTAAAGAAATAGATGTGTTTTGCTAAAACCTGGGGGTTCAGATGGGGAAGGAGCTAGAAAATTATCAGAAAAAATGTTGGCTTTCGCCCCTAGGCCCGAAAAGTACATCTTTGGTTTTAAGTGGATTTTTCGAAAAAAATTTAAAAGGAGTTTGGAAATTTTATTGAAAAAAGGCCCGTTGTGGAAGGGTTACGGCGGGAAAAAGGGCTTGATTGGGATAAAACCCTTTGCCCCTTTTGTAGGCTCGAAGAAATTTTGATTTCCTGCTTTTGCAGCAATTGAACTTAAGGTTTTCAGGGGAAATTAAAAATGTTTTCTGAAGGGAAAACTTAATGAAGAAGATGTGGCTCACCCTTTGGGGCTTTGAAATTCCTAATTTCCCCTGATCAGTTAAAATTTAAAACAAGGTTTAGGGGGTTAAAAAAGGTTGGGGGTTCCGGTATGATCCCTTAAAATTTTCCTCTCAAAAGGTTTTGTGGTAAAAGATGAAACCCTTTATTTCTAAAGAAATACCTAAGATATCCTTTTGCCCAGATAAAAGCCGATGAATTATCTTTGGCCCCAAAAACCCCCAAACTTGGAAAAGTTTGAGTTGCTTAAAATTTGAAATAAAATGTCAGATGGGGAACTAAATTTTTTTGGGATTTAGATAAGCAATTAAAAAGGGAATTTTATCAATAAAGGTAAATATGTACTGAGATGCTGAAGAAATTTGATCTAATCTTTTCCCCGATGAAATAAGGGTCCTTCGACCTTGAAAGGTTTCCAAAAGGGAAAATTGTGAGGGTGATTTCAGAGGAAGATGGTTTGTGTATTTTCACAGTGGGCCCTGAAAACATGAAATTCAATGTTTGTGCTGTTTTCGGGCTGAAAAAAAATCCCATTGAGCTGAAAAAGGGATTTCAGATATTAAAGGGGAACCTCCAAATTTGGGTTTTGGTACCCCAAGGATAGGGTTGATCTAACAGTTTTTGATGGGCCTTTGGGGAAAGTGATTAAAGGGAAAAAAGCCCCACTGGTGGTTGTCCCCTGAAGGTGGAAATTTGGGGTGGTTTGGATAGCAAAAAGAGAATCTGTGTAATAATGCTGAAGCTGTTTTAAATTTTGGGCGGGGAAGGAATTGTTGTGCTAAGGGTTGTGGTGAAAAATAACTTAGGACAAGAATAAACTTTCAAAATTTCCTATTATGGCAATATTAGGTAGATCCCCAAAAATTTGTTTTCACCCCAAAAAAGCCTTGAAGTGGATATCCTTCTCGGGATCATTGTAAATTGGTGATTTTAAAACCCTTTTTGTTATTAATATCAGTTGTGCCCTTTTAAAACCACTGGATGTGGGGTTTTTAAATTGTATCAGTGAATTGGGGAAAGTTAAAATTGAAAAAGAAGTTTTGGACAAACAGTTTTTAAAACCCCAAATGAAAACTTTTTCGGGAAACTTTTTTTAAAAACCCCTTGAAAAACTTTTAGGGGGAAAATTATTCATTATTACAAAATTTTGTTAAAATAAATTGATGATTCTAGGTAAGTATTTTTCCCCTTGTCTGAAAACCTTATGCATTAAATGTGAAAAATTTTTTTTCCCAAAACAGAATTAATCTGAAAAGTATCTGTTTTCCAAAAAAACATTTTTTCCCCAAAAGGTTATTGAAAAGGGGTTTTTTAAATTTTTCAAAAAAAACAAATTTTATCTGAAGCAGTTGGGGTTTTTGTTCCCCCAAGGGTTTTGTAGGGGGTTTAAAACGGGGTTTAGAATTTTTTTTAACTTTAACTTTTAAAATTTTTAGGTTTTTTCTCTTATATTTTCTTTTACCCGAGGAAAAAAAAACTACTGTTTTTTAATTTTTCCGTCAAAAAATTTTTTAAAAGAAATCTAGAAGGAAAAAGAAAAGTTTTCTTCAAGAACAAGAAATCAATTTCTTTAACAAGATATTTTAAGTGTTTTTTTAAAATTCTTGTTTTTCCCAATTGTAAGTTTTTTTTAAAAACTAAAAAAATTATTTTTTTAAAAGTTTTTCCAAAAACCCCTAAGATATTTTGTTTAAATTTAGTTTCCCAAAATTTTAGATTTTTTTTTAAAACATTTATAGGGATTTTCTTATTTTTTTAAAAAAAATTTAAAAACCTTATTTTGTATTTTATAAAAATAAAGTTTTTTTTTACCAAAAAATTTTTTTGGGGTTTTGGGTACCCAACCCTTAAGAAAAAGGATTTCCCCATTTTTATGAACTTTTCTGTGTTCTTAAAAAAGTAAGAAAAATGCTATTTTGGATTTTAATTTCCCAAAAAGTTATTTTTGTTTTAAAAGGAAAGGTGTATATTTCCCTTTTTTGGAGCCCAATTTTGAGTTAAACCCCAAGAATAAAAGCTGGATAAAATTGCAGCAAAATTTCGAAAAGCGGAAAAATTCTGGTTTTTGGGAATTTAAAAGGAAAGGGGAATATCCTGTGTAAAATTCCCTCTAAAAACCCCCTTGGGAAAAAAGGTTTTAACAAGGGAAAAAGCAACAAATTCCAAAATGTGGTCTATCCCATGTTGAAGGAAAGGAAACCCTCCAAGGGGTGCCCTAGGGAGGTCATAAAAGTTCCAGATCAAGGAAAATATAATTTCCTTTGGCTTCGGAACTCTGAGGAACGTGCTGAACTTCCCAAAGAAGAAACGCTTCCCTCCTGCTCCTACCTCCGACGAAATCATCAAAGTTCTTGGACGCCATTGGCTACAGATGGCCTGTGAAGGATGGCGTCATGCTTCCCAAGACTGCTGCTACTGTCCATAAGACAGGCTGAACGCTACATTCTATTATATATGGAATACGTTTGGCCTGTGCTTATCTGGCAAGACAGGAAGCACGGAGCAGTTCCCCACGTGATTCAGCACATGGTCTTCTCAGCGATCAAAAATCGCGAGTTTGACTATGCTCGCTGCATATGGGAGGACATGGTCAAGAAGGTCAGGAACACGAAGCGGGTCGTCAACGTCGCCTTCACCAGATTCTTCTCGGCAGTCCTGGAACTGCATATGGGGCCAAACTACCCCAAAATCGGGAACTCCAACAACTACGCCCTCGGGCCTAAGTTCCTGGATCAGGTTCTCCAAAACCTGACGACGTCCCTCTCTCCACTGTTCTGGTTGTTCCTGAACCAGTTCAGGGAGGATGAAGAGCACTCCACCTCTCCCACTGAAGGTATGTATCTCTCTTCTCTTCCAAACCCCATTCTTCTATTTCTCTGCATGCTATGTCAGTAGCTAACCCCATACTGACTTCCCCAGCTGCAACCACTTCATCTGCGCTCCTGAAGCGCCCCAACCTTCTTCTGCCACTCCTCCACCTCCTCCAAAACGCGCCAAGTCGAAGGCGCAGAAGAAAAAGAAACAGGCGGCTGGTAAGAAATACTATATTACCCTGCCTCAACTCTTTAATAAACCATCTCCTTTATCTAAAACTTCTTCACCTGCAGATGCTTCCATCTCTGCTCCTGTACAACAAGAACCTGAGGTTGTTCACCTCGAACACTCAGAGAACATGGGGGGTAATCGCTCTGATACCCTCCTAGCCTCAGGTAATACTTTTAAGCAAATATTACTGTTCTTCTTTTTGAAAGCTAATGAGTCTTCTAGTACTCACTTAGCTACTCTGTCTACAGGTTCTTTAGGAGCAGCCACTGAAGGGCATCCCCAACTTCATCAGGATGACCCCTTCAATGACTTGTCTTCACGGACGTCGAGCGTCAGCTGAATGCAGCTGAGCTACGTCGGCAGTCCGCTGAACGACAATTGCAGGAGGACACCGCACAAGATCTCAACAGAGGAGGGACGAGCACCAGACACGCCTCGGCGTTGGAACTGGAGCTTGCCGCTGCAAAGGCCTGGCATGCCAGTACCGTGAAACTGCCGCCGCCTATGCCGCTGCTGCCGCCGTCGACGCCACTCCGCCGACTTACGGCTGTTACCTTACGATCCTTGTCTGGATAACATCCATTGACAAGGTCTCACAAGTGGGCCACCTCCTCCAACAACCTTCAGGCATCTATTGATGACCTGGAAGGCCTGCTGCTCTACCTGCACTCTCCCCCGACTACCATCCAACAACAGCACCAACTCTCTCACCCACTTTCCAAATCACAGTGGTTAAGAGGGTTGGGATGCCTTCAGGAAGCAGGCCGTCCGCGACCCTCCAGGAGCAGGTGCTGGCTCAACATCGCTGTCAACGCCCATCACCTCTGCTCCTGCCCCGACCTACGGTCTTTCACCACGGCAGACAGGGATTGTTTTGCAATCCCTGATCTCATCTTTTTACTCACGCAAAAGTCCTTAGTGACCATGGCACTCTCTCCTCCAGAGGAATCTTATCAACAGCCGCCTGTACTCCAGGCCACCTGTTGAGGGGAGGAGACAGACTAGAGACCAGTCCGTTTATTCCCCACCCACCAACTGGAGAAACCAACAAACAAGGGAAATGAACGAGGAAGATGAAGAAAGATTGAAGATGATGATGAAGACGACGACATCTTCGTCGAAAAGGCTGCATCCCCATCGCCCCATCCAGGGCGCTGCACATCTCAGGGGGAGAACCTCGCGTGCACTGGTACGTTACTATTTACCATCCTCTCCCTCATCCTTCTGTAACCAACCAATTTTCTTCTCTCCTTAAAACCTAAACCTTACACCTGAAACCATATACCCTCGACACCTCCTCTGATGACTCTCAATATACAATAACAATGGTTGGATACCAACCACCAAAACAACCTACCCCTGAGTACCAACACCACATTCTTCATCCTAAACAAACCTCTGAACCTGAAAACCCCTGAAAACTCTGACTTTCAGGATGTGAACTTGGCTCTGTCACTGGTGAGATTATTCGCCTCTGGAGAAAAGTCCTTTCAGAACAGACATGAGCTGATATTAAGCAGTAATGACTTTCGAGTAACTCCTCTTATCACTTAACCCATTACTTCTAGACCAACCCGCTTTAATACTGATGCATCCTTTCTAGAACCCCTGAAATCCGAAGGAAGCCGAGTGGGCCCCTCCTGAAACATTTGCCATAGCTCAACAGATGCACGGAATTCATCTTGATGACTTCTCTACCTGCCTCTTCTCCCAGATACTCCTCCCCTAACTCTCCTAGATTGAAGGTGAGAATTACCCTGACAACTTGCTATTTGTCAACAGGGATGGGCGTGTTAAACGCCGTGACTAGAGGCGACTCGGGAGTACAAGAGTAAAAATTCCTCTTCGCTACTTCTTGTGACTCCGAGTTCGCTATCTCTAACAGGTGGGAATACAACGCTGCTGTACAGGTAAGGAAGGAGCTATAATTAGAAGCACGAAGGAAGTCTTCTCTATGCTCAAGCCCGCTCGAAGGCTATGCATCAGATTTTGTGGGATGAAGATGCTGAAATAAATGCAGATCCTATCATGCAAGGAAGGCTGCTGTGAAGGTCTTCAACAAAATGCAGAGGAACAGACTGAAAGAAGAAACACTGGCCTTGACTGGTGCCAGAGATCTCTACACCTCAGAAAAACATGGCTGCTGCCATCTCTTGGAATCCATTCTCAGACCGAACTCGCGGCAAGGAGAGCTAAAAACATGGTCACGTCAAACCTCTGTGATGTCAAGGACTGTGCAACACCTATCTGGACAGTTAGATCGTTTCTACAACTTGTCGAGTGGAAACGAAATCAGATCCCTACTTCCCAAAGCCAACAAAAACTATCTGGGCTGATAGTAGAAGAAGTAATCGAAGGACTTATTGCGAAGCATCAGAAGGACAAGGAAATACCTGATGACCTGCTCCACTACTCTTCAGTCTACCTAGAAACGCTATTCGAAGATCTGCGAGGCACCTCAACAAGAAGACCAACTTCCCTGCATGCCTAGGGTGGTGGTCAAGCTCTGGATCTCTCGATTGCTTGATATTTCACCCCTTTAGGAGTCTCTCTCTCTGAAGGACAAGTGATCAGAGAACCTGTTCATGGTATTTGTGTAAGCGACCCAACCTCAAAGATCCTAGCTTTCAGAGTTTACGAGCTACACAAAGCATCCATATGAACACTTGGTTTCGTCCTCTTCATGATCACAAGGATAAAGAAAACCAAGACAAAAAAGAGATCATTCGCACTGTCAGGCTTATACTCAATCACAGACTCGCATTCAGTGATACTCAGTTTTCCAATACGTATAGACTGAATATGTTAGCGGAAGACTTGTTAGGGAGTGTCGGATGGGGTCGGGAACCTGCTTTAAATGCGGGCAACCGGACCATTTCAGCAAGGATGCAAGGTGGGACCATGGAGGCTATGTTTCAAATGCTTCCGACCGCGTCATGTAGCACATGTGTGCTGTTGATCCAGATCTCCTATGACCTGATGAAATGATAATGATCTGAATCTTTACTTAGTGAATAGTTTTTTACTTCTGTTTTTAGACTTGAGGATTATCATGAACATACTGTTCAGTGTTATTCCACTGTCTACTTATGCTAACTTATTTTTATAGTAATCAGGATCAGGTATCAGGAGACGAAACGAGTCTGTTCTGCAGGCGATTGATCTATCCACTGCAAGTGAAGACCTCCTGAAGACATCAAGATCATACACAAGAACCATCAGTGCGAGCGTCGAAGAAATAGATGATGACAGGAACAGCATGCTCGTGATCGGGTCTCCGCTGAAGGACGGAGGAAAAAGAAAAAACTCAACTCAGTGGATAGCAGGCCTGGGCCTCAAATATCGTATACGTTTTATATGACATCCTCGAATGAAAGAAGAAGCTCAAAGGATACAAGTGACCCTGAAAATTCATGGGTATCAGGGACCACTCCTAGTCATGATCAGTATCCTGATCAGGAAGGATTGAGAAAGTGTCTTAGTTATTGCACAAATAAAAAATAAAAAAGGGATTATCCGCCTTTACTGACACAAAAGTACTTAAGGAACCCGTCTCTTTACTGTTATCAAGCCTCCGTACTATCTGACCTTAGGCAACTGTTTTCAAACATACTCCTTTTGCACAACATGCAAAGAGTATTTGTTTATAGTAAATAGTACAACAGACCAACTACAAACGTGGACACGTCACAAAAGTAGGTCTGCATGCATTTAATGCATGGCCATGGAGTATTAATTTGAAGTGGAGAAGAATTTTCTTCCATTACTCTTCGGCATCAAAAAATATCAAGTCCTTTCTTCTTATTCTCCTCTATCTTTCTTTCTTAACATCTTCTCAACTTAGTGCATTAGTTGAAAGAACTTAGATTGTTTAGTTTAGACTATTGGTCTTTTCTATTTCCGCACAATCTGTAAAATTCCATATTGTTAATATAACATAGAATTTAAAGTGTGAAAAATAGTGTGATTTATATTCAACCCCCCCCCCCATTCTATTAATCCCAAACCCACTATCCTAGCTTGTAGGTCACCCTACTTGGGGACCAACAAGTGCCCCTCAGTCTGGATGGGGCAACTCAGAAGGTCTGGGGTTTCTTGCGCTCTTCTTGTGAAGCGGAGAGCTCTAGGCGAAGAAGGCAGAAGAGGCACCGAGGACCCGAGCTAGGGTGTTCAGTTGTCGGCCCGAGTGAGGCCTCGGAGGAGGCCGGAGTGGGTGACGGTACTTTTCCTGTTAAAATCTGTACCTGCTTTGTGTTATTCGATTAGGGAGCTAGCAGTCATTTTGGATCTTATGCTTTTGTATGAACTTCATGCATGAAAAGGGTAGATTAGATAGTCCGCTAGAAGTAGAGATAGCAGCTGGAAGTATCGGTTAATGTAAGCTATGTGTATAGAAACAAGCCTAATAGAGATTTTGGAGTCATGTCAGGATGATCTAATCCCCGTTTTCCTATGAGAGAAGATATGTAGTAGTGGGGGTAGATGGTTGAGTCGAAATGGAGGTCATATCGATTGCTGAGAAGAGAGGGTTAGTGATTCGGAAACCCAAGTGGGGAGAATTGACTATCCTGAGTGAAAGACCGGAAGAAGTGCCAAAGTTGTGCCCGCTTGTTAAGGCTAGGAAGCATGTTCTTCACGGATGGGACATTTGTTTCTTGGCATTATGTTGTCGATAGTCGCGAGGGAGGCACGGAAGAAGACAGTTGCAGATGTACCCGTAGTTAGCGAGTATACGGATGTATTCCTGGTTGACTTGCCATGGAGTTCCACCCGAGAGGCAGGTGGTGTTTCGGATTAGACCTTGTTCCGGGGCCGGCACCGATAGCAAAGCTCGTTTCTGATTGGCTCCACGGAAATGCAAGAGCTATCGAAGCAGTTAGAGGAGCTTTTGGAAAGGGGTTTCATCCGGCCGAGCACCTCACCTTGGGGAGCCCCTATCCTGTTCGTAAAGATGAAGGACGGGTCGGTCGATGCGGATGCTGTATCGACTTCCGAGAGCTCAACAAGCTCATAGGAACTGAAGAACAGAGTCACACCACTTCCGTGGGATCGTGATCTTTTTGATCAGCTCAGGGAAGGCCGCCTTGGTTCTCTAAGATTCTGATCTTAGTTCGATGAGCAACAGGATGGTACCACAGCTGAAAGTTCGAGAGGAGGATGTGCCCAAGACAGCTTTCCGGACCAGGTATGGGCTTTTCGAGTTCATCGTGATGCCCTGCCGGCCTTGACGAACGACCGGCGGCGTTCATGGATCGATGAACAGAGTTTGCAGGAACCAATGTGGATAGGTCGGTGATCGTTTTCTTAGACGAGATAGCATTATAAATTGATCTACTCCAAATCGTATAGGAGGAGCATGTGGAACTTTGCCGTGAAGTGTTGGAGGTTTTGCGTTATGGAGAGTTATACGCGAAGTTCTCCAAAGGTGTGACTTCTGGTTACAAGAAGTTCAATTTCTGGGGCCACATCTTGTATACCGAGAGGCATAAAGGTGGATCCAGCGAAAGTAGAGGGGGGTGATGAAGTGCGGAGACGCCCGAAGACTCCCACAGGGTTAGGGAGTTTTCTGGGTTGGCCGG
>JARYMX010000227.1:0-45077 GCA_030169165.1 Centaurea solstitialis | reverse complement strand
TGAGAGAATGATTCAACTTTGGAGGACAGTTGGGGGGAGGTTTTGTTGGACTTTTTGGTATTGGGACCCTTACCTACCTTTGGGCCGAGTTTTTACAACAACAGTTACAGCCAGTATTGGCATGCCCCCGTACGAGATGTTGTACGGCAGGAGATGTAGGACTCCGGTTTGTTGGGGGGAGAGGTGGGCCACGGGAGTTGGGTAGTCCCGGGAGATAGGTTCAGAAGACGACCGAAAGCATTGGATTGGTTCGAGAACGATTAAAGACGCTCAAAGTCGTCAGAAAAAGTTACGCCGACAAGCGGAGGTCCAAATTTAGAATTTAGTGTAGGTGATGATGTGCTGGAAGGGGGTGATCCGATTCAGAAAAAAGGGGCAAGCTTGGCCCTCGATTCATCGGACCTTTCAAGGTGATGCCACGCGTGGGCAAGGTGGCGTATAGGCTTGAGCTACCCCCCGGAAAGCTTAGTCAAATACATAACACCTTTCATGTGTCTCAATTGAGAAAGTGTTTAGCTGATGAGGCGGCCCAAATATCGATAGATATATTCAAGTGTGATGGGTCCAAATAATCAAACAACAAGAGGAATGATAGAGAAATCAAGAAGATGAGAAGAAAAAGTTCTTGCATTTATTTTAGAGAGCTCTCAAAATACAAGAAAAAAACACACAAAACACACACTAACACCTTCTAGACTCTCATTGAAATGAACTCTCACCCTTCCTTTCCAAACCCAGACCAATATAATAGGTCCAATTACACTAAAGCCCAAGCCCAAGCCCAATAAACAAATTTTACAAATTTAAAAAAGTAATTAATCATCTCAAAGTTTCCCTTTAATAAAACATTCTAATTAGGACAATTTGGTCCTAAAAAAGTGGATGAACGGCTAAACTATGTTGAGAGACCGATCGCGGTGCTGGGAGAGGAAGACAAAGACTTTACGAAACAAAGAGATTGGATTGGTGAAGGTTGATGGGAACATCGCAAGGGGTCAGAATGGATTTGGGGAAAACCCGGGAAGCAGAGATGAGGGCGAGCTAACCCGGGAAAACTCTTTCAAGCTTAAGCGATTTCGGGGACGAAATCTTGGAAAGTGGGGGAGAGTGTTGACAGGATCTAAATAACAATATTAAGAACATAATACTTAATCAAAGAAGTTTGCGGAATAAACACTTTGATTATAGAACAAAAACAATGAATTTAAAATAAAGTGTATATTGATCCATAGCTTAATGATTAAAACCCTACAAGCCCCAATCTGTTTGAAACAAACTCAAAACAGACGTGCAACACTTCTCTATTGCAGGATTAAAAGAACAATCTTGAGGCTCTTAATTCTAACACAAAAGCATTAGAAACTCGTATTCATCAAAATAATACCTATCAGCTATTATATACTCTAACGGGAATTACAATAAGGAAACTAGATTTACAAGATAATCTCTAAAATATCTCCAAGCATATCGTATCTTGTCTATACTTCAAGTCATCGCAATCCTTTCCTTATCTTCATCTTGATAGCAGTAGTAAAAACATAAGCAGAGTTAACTTCACACCAGCAGTGTTAACTTCAGAACTAGCAATGGTAATCTTCAAAGGGCAGTGGTAATCTGGTACAGCAGTGTTAATCTTGATTCATCACATACTGGCAGTGGTAAACCCCCAAATTTCTTCAATAGCAGTAGTATACTCCAGAGCCAGCAGTGGTAACAAGCAGTGTTATCCTTCAAAAGTAGCAGTGGTAAAGTATAAAGACTCAACAATCTCCCCCTAAACTTAACTTCTCAGCATGAGGAGCTAAGTTTGTGTGTCTGACTTTAAATAAGTGTGCATCTTTTTCACCAGCAATCTTGCAGCTCTTGTAGGTTCACCTTTTGTACTCAAACTTACCTTCATCATACCTTGCAACCTTTGAATAATCTAGAGCATCATTTTCACACTCTTCAAAATAATACCCATTTCTTCATCATTGATGCTCAGACTATAAACTCTTCACTTTTCAAAACCATCTCCTTTCCTTCACATCTTCACATGTTGAATTCTTTACACCTAGAAGTCTGAATGGTTCAAATAACCAAAACAAACATTTAGTGCAAACTTCCTCTTCTTGGCTTGATCAGGATATCTCTGTCATTCACATCTACTTTGATCACATTGCATCTGTGTTCATACATCTCTTTCAAATTTTCCCTTTTGAACTCAAACCAAGACATCTTCCCCTTCAGCATCACACAGTTCTGGGTCCATCATCAAACTGTATAACAATTTCAGATCTTGATCAAAATCCCCAACCAATAACCCTTTCTTCTGCTTTTGCTCAATCACTTCTTCATCAAAATAATGAGCATTCAACTCCAGCAACTGTTCTCTTAATCTTCCAATCAACTCTTTATCAAACTCAGACAGATTCTCTGATTTCTTTTTCACTTCCAGCATACTTCCCATCAGATTGGTTCAAAATCATATCTTTTATCCATTAAAAGAAACTCATTTTCCTTTCCTCAAATTCACTGAAAAACACTCTATTTTCATAGGTGTTTCCAGGAAATAACCTTTCCTTCACCAATGATGTCATTCTGATCTCTTTTTCCTTTCTTCTTGAGCCTCTGCTTTTGTCTGTGAGAAAGCAAACATAATCTTCAAGTCTTCTACAAGCATCCTTGCTTCCTCAAAATCTTCAATTTTCTTTTAGTGCAGCTATCTCATACATCTTCTTCAGATCACCTTTGGACAACTTTCTGAAGATCCCAATCTCACTTGCAAACACTTTATTAGTTCCATCACTCCTGAAATCTTTAAATAATTATCTGATTATTATCAAAGTATATCCAATAGAGATATTTGAAGGTTCCTCCACTTCTTTACTTATCTTTGGCTTTTTTTTTCTACAGACTTCTTTCTTACTACTTTTGATGGTTGTGCCTCTATCTCTTTGGTTTCTTCCACCTTTTCTCAAACAGTTTTCTCAGCAACCTCATCTTTCTTTACTGGTTCTTCCTTCTTCTCAATAACTTGAAACTCTTGCTGCTCAGAAACATCCACAATTTCCTTAGTCTTTTGCACACCAAGATCAAGATTACCTTTAGTAGTAACCCGTTCTTTAAGCTGATCTATCTTCCTCTTTCTTTGAACCAATGCCACATCTTTAGTTTCCACTTGTTGTTCTTCCAAGGCTTCCAAATGCATGGGTTCTCTGGTGACATATACTTGTTCTCTATTTCTTTCCCGAGTCCACCCGGAAAAGAATTTGAATGGCTTTCCAAGAAACACTAGATAAATACCCACCAAGATCCTCCTCTTTACAGTCTCTTCTTTTGAAATTGACTTCTTCTGAGTCTTTTTCACAGGCTTTTTTCTTATCAGCTTTCCCCTTTCTTTCTTCCACCTCCTTGTTTACCCCTTTTTTTGCTCCTCCAGGCTTTAAAATTTTTTAGCAAGAGCCTCTGAAGCTTCATATTCCATAATCTTCCTTTAGCCTCATCTTTTTCAGTATCAGAATCAACTTGCTTTCTTCAATCACCTTCTCTTTCCCTTTGCTTTTTTGGATCAACAAGAAGATCAATCTTTTTGACAAACCCCTTTTGGTCTTTGAAACTACACCCCTTTGGGAGGTTTGACTACTTCAGTCATCTTCACGCAATGCAGCAATGGTTTTGTTCATCTTCATTGATCTCTGGTTCAGCAATAGTAACTACAGGGTTTATCTGCAACGTGAGTTTCTTTATTACTTCCAAAGTAGTCTCAGCCTTTGTACAAGTCTCTTTTTTTTCCTCCCCCTTAGCTTCAGTCTCCATTCAACACCTGGTTCATTCACAACTTTTTTATTTAGCAATGTCTGCCCCTTCAATCCAGATCTTCTCTCCCCCTTTGTGAATGCAACTAAGGTATTGTAGCGCTTCCTCAGAGCTCGAATAGTACCCTTCATGGATGCAATGGAAGCACCATGAGCTTGAATAACCTGGCCTGCTTCACCAACTGTGCTTCATGCAGCTTGAGCATATCATGCTGTGCAGTAGCCAATGCCTCCAAAATATCCAGTCTGGCTGCATGAGAGCCATGTTTCTCATCATGGGACAAAGAAGTTATTCTCAAAAGCCTTCAAGTCCTTGGCAATGGTAAGAAAGTTTTCCATCAATTCCTGTTGTGAAAATCTGCTCCACTAGGTTTAGAAGTGTTAACCTCCATTACTGGATCTTTGAGCTTTTTGACTTTAGTCTTCAGCCTTGCTGAAGCACTAGAAGCCCCCTTGGTTTCTTGGCACCTGGGTCCTCCCTGTGATTTCTCACTAGGAGTTGCCGTGGTGGGGGTCTTATTTTTATGTTCAAACTGTCCTGTGCAACACCTTGTGCAACATCAGTAGTTTGAGCCTCACCAACCACATGCCCATCCTTCTCCTTAGAGGGCACCTTCTTTATACTTGAGTGGGGCTGCACTCCAGGGGCTATCCCTTTTGGGTAGAATCAGAAGGAGATGTGCTCCAACTGTTGGCTTATAGGCTCATTAGGTTTAGAACCAGAGGAGGAAGGAGCTCCTCTGTCTTTCTTTGATATTTTTGTAGTGTGGGGGTGGGGGTTTTGTCAATGGACTGATGGATTGTTGTAGTGATAGGTGTGGGTAGGTCATCAGTGGGAATGCTTGGTTGTGAAGGCTTGCAAGCCTGATGCCTCACCTAGGGGGTGGTTCACTCTCATCATTGTAGAGAACAATGGAGTGAATTGGTCATTGGAGCCTTCTGCAGGTCTCTTCATATTAGAAAACACCTTATGACCAAGAGCAGAACTCTTATAGGTGTTTTCCATGAGTTGGTGTACAGCCGTCAATTCTTTGGTTATCACTTCTTGGACAAATCTAGGGAACATAAAAATGTTTTAACTTTAGAATTTGGAATGTTCTCAAGATTGTACACAAGATCATCAAAAATCATTTGTGAAAAATTAAACCCTGTTTTGTGGCTAGACAGACCAAGGCAGAAGCCATAGTGCTGCTAAACTCACCAAAGCCAGTTGTTTTCTTTGAAAAACAGTGCAATAGGGTATGCACAAAAATCTCCATTGATGAGCACAACTTACCCTTAAGGTATTTCAAGAGGTTTTAGAGCCTGTATACCCCATTTTCAAAACATTTTCCATGATGATTCGAGTAGAAAGCATAGAGATACCTCCTTCATCATTGAGTTGTAGATGATGTGTCTGATCTTGGCAGTGTGTAGAGTGAGTGATAGACCACAGATAGTGGTTTGAATGCTTTTGACCCCATCTGCTTCCTGTACAACTGCATTCGACCAGAAGTCTTGCATTGTTGAATGTAGACTGTAGGATTGATGGTCACAGCATACGCAATGTAGGATGATGCCAAGAAATCAACAATATCCTCAAAACCTTCAGATCCCCACCTTTGGAAAGAATATCCAATCTTGTTATGATCTTTGACAAATCGCAATGAATCCATTAGCAAAACGATAAAGAAAACCTAAACAGATGATGAAATCAGTTCGGAAATCACGAAGCAAGAACACTGAGAGAGAATCAACGAAGAATCGCAAACGTTTTGAGAGCAAAAGTGTAGAATAGACGTTAATGAAAAAGGCGGTCAAGTTAGGGCTTATATACTACACTTTAGAGCAGGGGTAACTACCATTAGCAGTGTTAACGAACACAAAGTGTGCTAGGTCAAATAAGCAGTGGTAATGAACACTAGCAGTGGTATTCGTCAAACTAACTTAAAAGCAGTGGTAAAAGATACCCGCAGTGGTAATGACACGCATGGAATAAGAGCAGTGGTAAACACATAGACTAGTTAGAAGCAGTGGTAATTACATCAGCTAATTTAAAAAGCAGTGTAAAACCTTAGGCATTGCTCAGATTAACTAGCAGTGTTAACGAGCGTGTTTGTGAGCAGGGGTAAATCACAAAAGCATAAGCAGTGGTAAAATGCAAATGTGAGAGCAGTGGTAGTGATTGTGCTAGCAGTGGTATGGTGCAATGATGCTAGCAGTGTTAATGGGCGAAGTATGAGCAGTGTTAATGGGCGAATGATGAGCAGTGTAATGGGCGAATGTATTGAGCAGTGTTATGGGCGAATGTATTGAGCAGTGTTAATGGGCGAATGTATGAGCAGTGTTAAAGGGCGAATGTGCGAGCAGTGTTAAAAACTTAGTATAAAAACAAGCATTTCACTCCAGGGACTGCTGTACTGAAATTGATAATGAGACCTCCATCCTACTGCTTGTGAGCTTTCTCAAACGCCATCTGCCACATTAATGAACTTACAACATTTACAAAAGAGTAAAAGAAGTAAAGATATACAGAGATAGTACAAGAATAATTGTAACAAGAAGAAGGGTATTCAGAGTTCATCATTCCAACACTTGTGACCAAGAATATGTAACCTGCCTACATCAAAGGTTTTGTGAAAAGGTCTGCATATTGATCATCAGTGTGGACTTTTTGAACTTGAATTAGCTTTTTCATTACAATCTCTGATAAGAATGGTACTTAATCTCTATATGCTTGGTCTTGGAATGTTTGACAGGATTATTCACAATGCTAATAGCACTGTTGTTGTCAATGTATATAGGTGTCTGCAAGAAAGAAAGACCATAGTCCTGCATCTGATTCTGAATCCATAAGACTTGTGAGCAGCATTGAGAAGCAGCTATGTATTCAGCCTCAGTTGTTGATTGTGAAACAGTGGTCTATTTCTTGCATTGCCAAGAAAACCAATCTTCCTCCTAAGAACTGACATCCTCACTGATGTGTGATTTTCTATCCAGGTTTGCTCCTCCATAGTCACTATCTGTGTAGGCCACCAAGTCAAAAGAATTGTCATTTGGATACCAAAGTCCCAATTTATCTGTTTTGTTTTGAAGCCCTTTTTTTTGCCAATTACTCTGTGCCCTTTTGGGAAAACCCCCAACCCCCAAAAAGTTGTAGAAAAAATGAAGAAATTCCTTTTGCATAGTTCTACCCTTTTTGGGAAATCCTTCATGGATTAACCCCTTTTTTTGGGGTTCATTCGGGAAAAGGGGAAAGCGGGACAAACCCCAAAAATTTGAGTATTTTCAAAAACCCAGTTCTCTGCTTTGTTTCCCTTTTTAATCATGGGAGAGGCCCCCCAAACCCCTTTGGGAAAAGCAGGGTGATTTTTTTGGAGTTTTGTGTTTTGGGGTTTTTCGATGGGTTTTTCCCCTTAAATTTGAATCTGGGGGAAAAATTTTTGGGGAAAAGATCTGGTTGAGTGTTTCATTTGTATTTAGGTTTTTTTTTTCCCCAAAATTTTCTTTCAAGTGGGGAAATTTTTCTTCAGTCTCTTTGTTTTCTTGGGGTTTAAAAGATCCCCCTTTTCTTGGGCTTGATTCTTTTTTTTTGGAATGATGGTGATGGGGGAAACAGAAAAAAGGGGTGTCTGTCCCCCTTTTTTTTTTTTTAAAGGGGCCCTGTATAAAATGCATTGTTTGTTAAAGAGTTAGTGAGTGAGTCAAGTAAAATTTCCCGGGGCTGGAAGCCCCTGCCCATTGGGGGTGTGTTCATTGAGTTTGACATTGCCCTTTTCCCCCAATTGTTCTAGAAAACGTTTTTTAAAAACTTAATGCTTTGCTTGTTTTTGAGTATTTTTAAAAAACCTTTTCCGATTTGCTGTAAAAATTTTTCCCAGGTGATTTTTTAAAAATTTAAGATAGAAAAAGGGGGAAAAAAAAGGGTTCAAAAAAACCCTTTTAAAAAATTTTTTTTTTTTTAAAAGTTAAAAAAGGTTTTTTCCCCCTTTTTGGGCTTGATTCAAAAATTTTTCCTTTAGGGCATTTTAAAAAGGGCTTTTTCCCCAAAAAAAATGTTTTGGGATTTAAAATTGCTAACAGGGGTTTTTGCGGGGCCCCAAATCGTGCCCCCATTTTCCCCCAAGAACCCCCTTTGTTGGGGGTTTTTTAAGGGGGCCGGGGGAAATTTTTTTAAATCCCTTTTTTCCTCAAAAAAAGGAAAATTTAAATCAGAATTTTTAAACTCAGCCCCTTTTTAAAACAAATTTTACTTTCATTTTAAAGGGGTTTCCCCCGATTCTAAACTCTCTTCAAAAAAGGGGTTTTATCGGGTTTTTGTTTTTCCCCTTTTTTCTTGGGAAAAAAAAAAAAGGGGGAAACCCCCAGGGGAATCATTATTATCACAAGACTTTATGATTTCTTGCCTATACTCTTAAATTTGGTAGGTCAAATAAATCCTAGTAAAAATTAAAAAGAGGGCAAAAATAGTGTTTATTGTCTTTGATTTGTGGGGAACCCTTGTGTTGCTTACCTTTAAGGCGGGTACAAAATTACCCAAAAGTGTAAATCTTTTGGGGGAAGCCCTCTGCCCAAATTTTGTTTTTTTGATAAGTAGGTTATGGTTTAATTTATATGACACCCTTCTATGAGAGAGAGGTTTTGTATTGAAGCTTTTGAAAACGAATTTCAAAACTTTGTTGGTTTCCCATTTAAGCCCAGACAATAAACTTATCTTTTCTAGGGTTTTAATAAAATAAAGCTTCATAAAACAAATTTTGGAGAAAAAATCTGCACTCTGTTTCACTGAACAGAGTGAAAAGCTTTTTTCAACACCTGAGACAACATCATAGGTTGTTTGAGTTGTACATAGTACCCATTTTCCCAAAGGTTAACTTACCCCCTGAAACCCTTTTTTTTCCCCTAAAAACCTTACCCCTCTTGGATTTCTAAAAGGCAACATTTTCCCCCTTTTTGAATGTAGTGAAGTTTAAAGGGAAAGGGAAATTTTTGAAATGTCATGCGCCTGGCAACCACAATACATCCCATAAGTTCTCTTCCCTGTCTGGTTCCCCTGAAAAAAGGGAAATGGGTTTGTGTCTTGGGGGAACCCCCCCCAATATGGTTTTGGGGTTTCCCCCTTTTCTTTAAAAAAAAATTGACCTTGTCAATCTTTTAATTTTAAAAATTTAATTTGTTGGGTTTTTCCCATGATTGAATATTATTAAAAGGGGGGTTTTGTTTAGGAAGAATTTGTAGTGGAACAGTGTTTGAGTACCATGTGCATTGTTAGCAGCAGAGTTAACCTCTATTTTTTTTTTTTTCCCCCATGTTTTTCAAAAACAAATTTCATTCCAAAAAATGATGGGAAAAGCAGTATTTTTGGGGTTTTTTTTTAAACCCTTTTTTTTTAAAAACCCCCTGACTTTCTTTTAGGTTTTTTTTCCCCTTTTCCCCCCCAGTTTTTTTTAAAAAAGGGGGTTTTGGAAAGACCATTGTTTATCTTGTCTTTAGTTTGGAACTGCTTTTGATTTTAAAAATTAAAACCCTTTGATTTTGAAAAGTAAATTTTTGTTTTAAAAGGGTTATAGTAGCATTTCCCCCAATGGTTGAGTTTTGATATAAAGAAGGGGTTTTTTTGGGTTTTTTTAAATTTATTAGATAAACAAGGGTTTTTGGAGTTGGTTTTCCCAAAATTTTTGTTTTTTTGGTTTTTGGCCTTTTTTGGGGTTTGTTTTAAAAGTCGGTTATGTCATTCTTATGGGGGGGTTTTTCCCCCTTTTCCCCCTTGGGGTTTTTGAATTGGGGTTTCCCTGGTCCTTTTTTTTCCCCCTTCCCCTTTTGTTCCCTAAAAACAATGAAATGCAAAAAAAAGGTGGAAATCCTCAAAAAAAGGGGAAAAAAAAAAAAATGAAGCTTTTAAATAATAAAAAAATGGTTTTTTCCCCCAATTTAGTATGAATGATTCCAACAAAAAACCCTCCCCCCCTTTTTTCCCCTTTTTATAGGAGAAAGGAAGGTTAAAAATTGTCCAAAAAAGTCGGGGGTTCCCCAAAACCCCAAACAAGGGTTACAAAATAAGATTTTTTTTAGAAAAAAGGAAAAAAAAATAGAAAGATTTAAAAAAATAGTTGATTTGACTTTCTAAATGGGTTTTTAAAAAATTCCCCCCTTTTAGAAGCAGTCAGAATGGTGGAGGGAAACCCCAAGGGGTATTGGGGCATTGAGTACTTTTTCCCTTCCCCTTTACCCCTGTTCATTTTCATGCAGGCCCCAGTCGTTGTAAAATCATGCCCCTTTTAAATTCCCTTTTCGATTTTAACCCCCCATACCCCCGGTTTTCCCTTTTCCTTTTTGAAAATTAAAGGGGATTATCCCCCGGGAGTTGTTTTATGCTTTTTGTAGAAAAAAGGAGGCCCCCCGGGAAAACCCCGGAGGGTCCCCAAAATATAAAATGGCCCCCTTTTTTTAGTAGTTTCGGCCCCTTAGGTTCCCTGGTTGGCATGTAAGGAATGAGGCATCGATTTGGGAAAAGAGAGGTTTGGTTAGAAAGGGTTTAAATTTTGGTGGCCCGGTTTTTTTGGAAGGGGTATGACATTTTGAAGAGAGTTTTCATGGGGAAAATTTTTTTTGAATCTCGTCCCCTTTTTAGTACTTGGTTGGGGGGATCGGGTTTGGGGGGGTATTGTGATGTGAAAGATTTTAGAGGGACCATTAAGTATTTGTGAAGGCCCCGTTTCGTTCCCCTGAGGGGAACGGTGGTTTCAGGGGACATCAAATCCAGGAACAATGATGGCCATTTTTGTAGGGCGCATGGTTCCCCTTTGGGAAGCGCTTTTATTTGGGTTTTGGTGGCCTTTGGGCCCTTCGTGATGAGTAGAGCCCCTTTTCTCTTGTTGCTGATGGGGAAAAACCCCAAGTTTTTTTTTTGGGGGGGGGGTGGTTTTTTGTGGTAGATGGGGGGGAAATTTTTTGGGAAAAGGAGGAAAAATGATGGAGTGGGTTTTTCCCGTTGAGGGGATTAAGTAGGGCATGGGGTTTTTGGGGGGGTAGAGGGATGGTGGGGCTTCGGGTGGGAATTGAGTGCTGAGAGGGGGTTTTTGGGGAGTCAGGACCCTTTTCGTGTCGTTCCTTGTGATAGCCCCCTTTGGTCTGAGGGGGGCCCCTTAAAATCTTCGGGTGTTGGAATTTTTGGGAAATTAAAAGGCCGCGGTGTGTTTGGGAGAACTGGATAAATTTTGGGAGTTTTTCCCCTATTGGGAAATGAACTTTCCCCCCCTTCCCGGGGAAACCTCTCGGTTTTTAATATGTCGGGGTTTTCTTTGTTGGGGTTGCATGGGGGGTTTCGGGGAATCGGGGGGGGGTTTAGGGGGGGAGGGGGGGTGAGGAAGTGGTGGAGCTGTAAAACCGGGGGCGGAAAACCGGTTTTGGGGGGCGGGTGGAGGCCCTTTTGCAGTTGGGACCCCCCCCATGAGGACTTGGGGATAGGGTCATCATGCTTCTTAAGGCTGGGCCGGGGGCCCCACAACGGGCCCCCAGTTCTCAAACCCCCTTTGTTGTAGGTGATTGGGCAGTTGCCTCGGACTTGGGGGAACGGTTTTTGAGTGGTGTATGAGGTGCTTTCATAAAGTGCCCCCCCTCGTGAGTGCTGGATGGGGGAAAAGGCCCCCGGGTGGGGAGGGCGAGCCTGGGGGAGTTTTCATTTGGGGGGGAAGGGGGAGTTCAGTGGGGGGGGGGCCCAGAATGCTTGCCTTGATCTTTTGAGCTGTTAGCTCCGCACCCCGGTCTTCTTGAAGTTTTGGCGGGGCTCAAGATGGTTGTTTTCCTCTCCGTCTGGCCAGGCTTTCTCGGTCCCCCCCGGGGGTTCCTACTGATTGGCTTTCCCCCGGAAAAAACCTGCTTTGGACTTTTTTAAAAGGTGTCGTCCGCCCCGTGGTATAAGCCCCGGTTTTTAAGGGGCGGTTTTAGGGTTCCCCCCCCCCGTCGGGGAAAAAACCCCGGTTTTGCGGAGCATTTTATATTTTTTTGTCGATTGTCGGCCCCGGCCCGGGGAAAAACCCCCGGGCCATTGGGTTTTTTTGGGTTTTGGGAAAAAAGGAGGTATTTGGGGGCCCGATGTCACCCTGGATAATGCTGGGGGGGTCGGGGTTCCCCGGGGGCCCCCTGAAGGGCGTAAAAGAGAAAACCCCCCCTTGGGCCCCCCCATTGGGGGGCAGATAAAGCTTTAAAAGTGTTGTCAAATAAAAAACCCCTAAAAGGTGTCTCGGGGGGCCCCTTAGGATATGGTGTTGAAAGAGTCGAGAGGTGGGGCAAAACCCTTCCCCTATTTCAAACCCGGCAGACTCGATTGGGGGCCGGGGGGAATTTGGAAATTCCCGTGGAAGGGGGAAGACCATCTGTTGAGGGGGGGGCCCCGAGTGGTGGTTTGGGGTGCAAATGGGGGTTTTGGGCCCCGGGTTTTGATGAGTCATGGGTGAGGGTTTAAAAGGGGGGTTGCCTTGTGGGGTTTGGGGGTGGGGATATCAAATCAAACCCATGGGTTTCTTTTTACCCCCCCTTTCAAAGGGCCCCAAGGTCGTAACTGGACCTTAGTTTGGGTCTCTTTTTCTTGTCTTCTTTTTTCCCCCCCCTCTTTTCTTTTTTCCTTTCGGGTTTTTCCCCCCCCAAGGGGTAGACCTCGGCCCCCCCTTCTTCCCTGCCAACATTTACGGCCCCCGCCCCCACCCCCGCGAAAAGGGGGATTCGGGAAATTCGGTCGCTTTAAAAGGGGGGGTTTTGGCTTATCCAAATCCCCCCTTGGGGCCCCTTCCCCCCTTTGGGGTGGTTTAAAATAAAAAATTTTCGGAATCCGTGTGTTATCTTTGACTTTTTGCCTCGTATCGGCTCACGACGGTCGTAGGAGTGTGCTTGAGGACTGGGGGGCCCGTCGGAGTTAGGGGGGGTTTTTCGCTGAGGGTTCCCCCCCCTGAGAAGTAAAGGCCCCGTGAGTGAGGTGGTGGGGAACTGTGTTGTTTTTGGGGAATTTTTACTCCCCCCCGTAGGTTTTTTTGGGGGGTCGGTGATTGGTGCCCCCTTCCCAGCGAGTAAACCCCCGGGGATTGTAAAAAGGGGCCCCCCACTGCTTTATTAAAATGGGGTTGTGTATGGGGGAAGCGGAGGATCAGTAGACCCCCCTAAATGTAGGATTTCGACCCCCGTGGCCCGGGTTTTTGGTTTATGGTTTGTTTTCCCCGGCTTGGGGTGTTTCGGGGTTTTGGAAAACGTCCGGGTATTTACCCTTTTTCCCCCCCTTTCGTCCCATTCCCCACTTTTCCCCAGCAGGGCTCCCCACGGGGTCGGGCCCCCCTTTCCAGAGGCCCGGGGGGTTTAGTAAGGGGGGGGTGAGTTGGGGGGGCCCCCCGGGTTTTGGGGTTCCCAGAGTGTCTTTGGGCCCAGGGGGAAAATTTTGGTAATCCAAACCCCCCCTGCCCCAGGTCTCCCAAAATTCACGTTGCCCGGGGAAAGGGTTCTCCCCGCCCGATTAGTTTTTTTTTTTGGCTCGCAATCTGCGGGGTTTAAAAAGGGGGATGGTTTGCTTGGTCGGACAGCTGGTTTGGTTCAAAGTGATTTTTGGGGGAAGACGAAAAAAAGCGCACCCCGGGTGGATGGGGGTTTGTGGTCCGGGGCTTAAAAACCCCATGTGTCCCCCCCCTTTGCTGACAAAGTGATCCGCCTTTGTGGGCGGACCCATGAAAATATCCCCAGAACTGGGTGGTTGCTTTGTCCCCCCAGGGGGTTTTTGGGGGAGACCCCCCCGTTAAAGTATGTTGAAGAAGGGAATCGTTTTGGGGGGGACCCCCCCTGGAGATTGAGAGTTTTTTTGGTTTTTTTTTTCCCATTTGTAGTCCCCCGAAGCGGGGGTTACTTGGGCGGGAAAAGTTCAGACCGACCGAGGGCAAAGGGCCCCCTAAAAAGTAAGGGCAGACAAGGGGATTCTGGAAGACCCCTCCATCGTGACCCCCAAATCATTGGGGTCACTGGCCCCGACGTTTGGTCTGGAACTCCGGGGTTTTTCTAAACCCGGGAGTGTGCCAGAACTGCTAAATAAAAATCATGGGAATCAGGGGGGCTTGCAGCGTAAAAAGGGGGGTGAGTGGGAGAATCTCGAAAAAAAATCATTTGGACTGTGAATTTCCCCCATTTAAAGGGAAGGGTTGTTTGGGGGAAAAAAATTTTTGGGGGTTTGGGGGGGGGATCGTGCAGATCGGGGGGGTTTTGGGATGGTGGGGGGGAGAATGGTTGTTGATCAGATTTCTGTCCCCCTCGTTTAGATATATTATAACGTGAAAAGACAAAAAACCCTCGAAAAGGCGATGGGAAAAAAAAAAAAAACCCAATAATGATTTTTTGGGGTTTTTTTGGGGGGGGAAAAACGAAAAAGTAACGAGGGGAGTTTTCCGATTGGAAAAGAGTATTTTCGGTGGGAAAAAATAAATTGGAAATGGAAATGTTTAAATGAAAATTTTTCCCCGTTCGGAAAAGGGGGGTTTTTTCCAAAGGGGGGAAAACCCCCCACACTAGAGGGAAAACAATAGGTTTTCCGATGGAAAAGGGTTTTGGGGGGAAAAATTCAACACTTAAAAATTTTTTGGCAAAATTGGTTCAAAAAGAGTGGGAAAAACCCTTTTGGGAAACCCTGGGGGTTTTTTTTTTTTTCCGAGTGGGGAAAAGAAGTTTTAAAAACCCGGGGCCCCCAACCCCCCAAATTCGGAAAAACCCCTTTTTTTCCGAATGGGAAAAAATAAATATTATGTTTTCGGGGGGAAACCCTTAAACATTAAGTTTTGTTCGGAAAAAAAAATTGAAAGTTTTGAGTCAAAAAGGAAATGTTATTTTTACTTAGAAAAAGCTCAAAACCGTCTTCTAAAGCCCTAAATATCAACTTTCCCCCCCTAAAATTTATAACAACATTTAAGAATAAAGGATCTTTTTTTAACCCCCCCGAAATATTAAAAAATTTGGGTTTTTGGGGTTTTTTTTTAAAACTTTTGGGTTCGATCCCCTAAAAGATGATTTAGTGTTAAAACAAAATGGGGGGTTTATTTTTTTTCCCCGGGAACCCCAATATGTAAAGAAATCGCCCATGGAGCAACAACGGGGCGATGTCCGAATCGAGCGGAAGTGGTTGGGTGAAAATTTTTTAGAGAAAACTTGAAGTTTTTGAAATTGTAAAAAGTCCCCTTTAAGTGGGTAAATTTTTTTTTTTAAAAGACTTTTCACTGTTTTTTTGGGGCAAAAACAGGGGGTTTTTGGGGTTCCCCTTTGGGGTCTTTTAAACCCCCAAATTTCCCCTTTGGGAAAAACCCCCCCGAAATTAAAAATTTTAGTAAAATTTTAAACGTTAACGTTTTTTAGAAAATTTTTCAAAAAAGACCGGACTAAAAGTTTCAAAAAATTTTAAAAAAAGTCCTGAACTTTAAAAAGTAGAAAGTGGCAAAGTTAGCCCCCCAAATTTTTAATTTTCAAAAATTTTACTCTTTCCCCCCCGAACTTTCAGTTCATAAAAATTTTAAAAATTCCCCCCATTTCCGAGAAAGGGCTTACCGGTTTTTGTCTACGGGTTTAAAGGAGCCTGGTCTAAAATAACCAGAAGTCGTTGTGGGGGCCCCAAAACAAGATAGAATATAAAGGGGGGATCAAATGTTTTTGGACCCCAGAAAATTTAGTGGCACCCCCAAAAATATTACAGGAAAATTTTTTCCCCCCGATTCATGCAAATCTATGGTTTTTCAGACCCCCCACAAATCTATAAATAAGAATTGACCCCCCAGCCCCAGGAGGGAGGTCAAACTTCCCCAAATTGTTAGGGGAAAAAGTGGTTTTTCCCTTTAAAAAGGTTTGGGGGAAAAATCGAAGGATAGTCACTTCAAAAAGTATGTTCAATGTTACCTTTTCCCCCCGGGGGGTTTTTAAAAAATTAAAAACGGGAAAGTGATATGCTTGGAGAATTTTAAAAAGGTTTTTCCGTGATCTGTTTTCCCTTTTTTGGGTGGCAGGGAGATTGGGAAAATTTGATGTTTTGGGGTACCCAAAAATAGTAGTTGGGTTTTCACCCCCAAACTTGCGAGAGCAACGGCGGGGGTAATATTCTGCCCCCGGGGGGTTAAGAGAAAACTCTGCTTTCCGGGGGGTACCAACTGGGCAATTGCCCCCAAAAATTGCAAGCAACCAAAATGTTTTTTTGTTTAGCCCTTTAACTGGGGTTGGTTGTATATGCAAATTTTTTAAAGCCAGAACCCCTTTTGGGGCCCCAAAGGGCCCCAAAACCCCGGTTTTTCCCCTTTAAAACCTAAGGTTCTTTTTACTGCAGACGATGTGAACCCCGGGGGGGGGACACTGAAAAGGGGGCAAAAACCTTTGGGAAAAAACGATATGGGTCTATAGAGTGGATATAAGGGGGAAAAAATGTTTCCCCATAAGTTTTTGGTAACCCCGGGTTTTCCCGAAGTACAGAGAAAATTTTAAATTTTTTTGGGATTGGGGGCCCCGGAGTTTGGCCACCGAAATAAAAAGTTTTAAAAGATTTTGAACTTTTTTTGGGTTTTTTTTTAAAAAATGCTCAGGGCGTTTTTCCCAATTGAAACCCCAAAAAAAAAAACCCAATCGCCATATGTCATTTTGAATTGGGGTTTTTATGGTGTTTCAAACTCTTGGCAATCTGGGTTTTTTAGAGCAAAGATGAGTCTCCAGTAATTTGAACGAAAATTTTAAAACGTACCTGATTCCCGAAAAACAAAGGGGGGTCGATAGTACCTTCTTGTACCAACCCGATTAAGTATTTGGGAGTTTGTACCCCCCGGGTTGTTGAGACCTACAGCCCCCTTTTCCCAAAAAAATAGAGTGTTTTTGGGAAAAAGAGAATCGACAAACCCCTTTCCCCGGGTTTTCAAGTAACTTTTCTTAAAGGGGTCCTTCGGAAGGCCATTGACGTCCATCTGATTTATTTTATGTTTTTGTGTGCAGATAGAAAAGGGAAATTGGGTTTTTCTTCGATTCGGGTCTGGCGGTAGTTCTCTATCGATCCCCCTTTTTGGGGGATCCCCTTTGGGGGCCCCGGCGAGCTTTGTTCGGATGATTGGGTTATTCCGGGGGTTTTTTTTCCGGAGTACCCTTTGGGGGGCCAATGATTGTTTTTCCCCCTGGGGGTTTTTTCCCCAAACCCCAACTTGTTTCTCTCGAATTGGGGCCCGCTCATCCTTTCATGGCGATCCCCCCTCGGGATCGGGGGGGTTTTTCCCCAAACGATGGTTAAAAAAAGGGAAGAATCCCCAAAAAAGGGTTTGTTTTTTTTGTCTTTTGGGTCTAGTGTTTAAGGGTTTGAGGGAACCCCCATGTCTGGGGGGGGGTGACTTTTTTTTCCCCCGTTTTGTGTGGGGGGTGGTGACATAAGCCCCCCGGGGTTGGTTTTGGGGCGGTTTTTTCTAAACTTGCACGGGGAAAGATTCCCCCTTTTTCCCCCCTTTTTAGCTTCAGCTTGGGGTTTTTTTCCCCGGTGCAGCCCCCAAGGGGGGTCTCTAACTACCGAGATTGATCTTTGGGCGGGTGGGGGGAAAAGGTAGGGAGTTTTTTGGGGAAATTTGGATCAAAAAAAGGGTGCGATTGTTTTGATCAGAGGGGTTGAAGTTTTGGGATGAAAGAGATGGGGGGACCCCCGGGTAGTGCCGGGGTGAGTTGAATGTGGGGAGGGGTGCGAAGGCTCAGATGTCATGTGGTTGGGGGGAAACCCCGATGGGGGGAACTACGTTTGGGGCTCTTTTTAGAGTTTTGCAGATGTATTGCGAGATTAAAAATTAAAGAAAAAAAATTAAAAAGGGTCTTTTGCTGGTGGTAAAGGGGAAAAAATTTTCAGGGAAAAAAACAACACACTGCTGAAATAATTCAGATGGGTTTTAGATTCGGGAAAAAACATTTGATTTTCCCAGGATATTTCGGGGCCGTTTGTTAAAAAACCCAAACCCCCTTTGAGTTATGTGAGTACCCCAGAAGATGGGATCATAATTTAGGGTCAAATTCCCCAAAAAATTTTCCCCGGGGCATTAAAAAATGCACTTAAAACCCAAAAACCCTTTTAAAAGAAGTCAATTTTTGGCCTACGCTTTTTGCCCATTGAAAGGGGTTTTTTCCCGGGCCCTTTACGTTAGAGTCCGGTTTTGCGGAAAAATTGTTTGTAAAAAAGGTTAGCCAAAATGTTGGGGAAAAATCCAGAGTGACCCCTAGGGGCGGGGTGTTTTTCCAAAAGGTCGGTTTTTCCCTTTTTTTCCCCCCTTTCCCTGTTGAGGTGTGAAAAACCTGCGAAAGTTGGGGAGTGATCCCCACTTCTTCAAGAAAGGATTGCAGCCTTGTGTTGGGAAAAATACCCCCGTCGTACGTATTTTCCTCACCCCCCCAAAGAAATTGTTTTCGTTTTATGAAAGGGTTTAAATTTTCAGCCTTCTGATTTCTCTCGAAGAAATTCAATAAAGGGGGAAATTTGAAATTATCCCGAGAACCAGCATTTTCTTCTTTTGGGAGATTTTACTTTAATTTGGGGGGCCCCAAAAAAAGGTAAATTAAAAAGAGGGGGGTTTCCCCGTTCCCCCCTCGGTTTGGGGGGAGTTTTTATCTTTCCTTTTTTGACGAGGACAGAGAGTGTTTCCCTTTGGGAAAAGGGGAAATCGTAGTCCGACTAAACCCCTTGAAACCGTTTTTTAATCTTTGAAGTTCTGTGGATAGTCTGCGGTGCCCAAAAACGTCCCCTTTTTATGCTTTGAGAAAAGGGGAAAAAGATTTTGGGGGAGCTTCAAAAAAGGGGGTGTGTTTGAGGGATTGAACGGAAAAGGTTTTGTAGGATTGCCCTTTTCCGGGGGGAGGAATAGCATTGTTGTTTTCGTTCACGTCACTTCGTAGAAAGGTCTTCACCCCCCCTTAAACAAGAAGGGGTGGGTAAAAAATTTTTACCCCCAAAAATCCAATAAGTAACCCCTTTTGATGTATTTCCATTGGGGGATTTTTCCCCCCCCAATATCGGGAACGGGTTCTGTCGGGAAATTTTATGTAACCCCAAAAAACTCAACGAAACGAAAAAGAAGGACCGTGCCCTCAGTGTGTGTTTAGCCCCCCCTCCCAAAAAACCCCACAGATTTATTTTCAAAAAAAAGGCTTGTTTAGGGGGGAAATTTCCCAAAAGGGTTCCCTTGGGTCAGAAAAAATGTTTGGGCGTTTTAGTTCCTTTTTCGGGGTTTTTTCCCTTTGGGTTAGGGACGCCCCCGGGAAAGGGGTTTTCCCCCCCTTTTTTTTCCTTTCTCTTTCGGGGAAATTTTATTTTTTGGACATCATTAAAGGAAAATAAACACCATTTCGCGAAAATTTTTTTAAATAAAAACATTCAAACCCCAAAGAATTAAAAGCATGAGTTAAATGTATTACGTTTTTTCAGACATTTTGAATTAATTCTACCCCTAGGTGGAGCATAGCCCCAAAAACCCCCAGGTTAGGACTATGTTTAGGGAAAGTTGAAAGATTTGGGGTCTTTCGGGGATTTTTCCCCGGGGGCTTCCTTCCTGCCCCCCCACCCCTTTTCCCCCCTTTGCTTTTCAAAGCAGGTTTGTGTTTTTGATAAGGTTTTAAAAAGGGGAAAAAGTTGCCCCTTTCCCCCGTGATTTTTTTTTAAAATTTGGTTTTTGGAAAAGAAAGGTTGTTTTTTTTAAAATGAGGGGTTTTCCCCCCTTTAAAGTTGCTTGAATTAAGGTCAAGGTTAAAGGGTTTGGAGTTACGAGATTTTTGGGATTTTAAAAATTTTTTTGGAGCCCCTTTTGGGGGGTGAGGTTTAAATTGTTTCCCCCTTTAGTACCAAACTTTTTCCCCCTTTGGGGTTTCTGTTTCAGAAACAGGGCTCGTGACTCAACAGACTTTTCGGTTTTCCAAAAACAGTTTTTTGGGCCCCTTTTTGGGGGTAAAGTAAAGGGGATCATTTTAAACTAAAAAAACCCCTTAAAATTTCAAAGTTAGGATCGGGGATTTTTTTTGGGTTTGGTTACCCCATGGGGTGAGTTGGGGGGTTATCAAAATCTGAAGTAAGGTAAAATTTGGTCACTATTTCCCCAACAATTTGGTTTGGGAGTGAACATGGGTTTGGGGTTTGGGGGGTGGAGTACCCCACCCTAACTGAGTCTAAAAGGTTTTTTAAAAAAAATTGTTTTTTTTTTTAAGAGGGAAAATTTCCCCCTTTTGGGTTGGGGTTAGGCCACACTAATTGTTTTTTCCCTATATAAAATTCCTTGCAATTTTGAAAAAAAATTTTTTGGGGAAATATGTCCCTTTAAAGATCCGAAACCCTTGATTGGGAAAATAGAAAAAGGGTTTAGGCTGGGGGTTCCACTTGAAGACATCTAATTCTGGCTTTTTCTTGTCAAGTTTTTTTTAAAAGGGGGGAACCAAGGGGTTTTTTTTTGAAAAAAATCACTTTCAAATTTTAGTATTGATGTTGACTGGCCCCGCCCTGGTTTCAATCTAAGCCCAACATTTCCTTCTCTAGTTAACTAGGTGGGGGTCTTATTTTGGGAAAAACTTTTTGGGTGGGATAAAAAGGTCTCTTTGAAAAACCCCTCCCCCTTTTATAACTAGGTTAAGGTTGAATAGTTGATGGGGGGCATAGCTACCCTAGGGGCCCCATTTTGATCCCTTTCCCCGGGGGCTTGTTTTTTTTGGGTTTAAATGGCGGGGGACAAATAAGGTTTTTTGGGGAAAGCGGGGTTTTGGGTGGACTGTAGGGTGTGTTCTTGGTTTCCCGGTGTGGTTTTGGTTCCCCCTTATAACTTCGGTTTTATGGGACATTTGCCAAAAAAATTCCCCCCTAAGTCCCCTACTGGGGGGCGGGTTTTTGGGTTTTTGGGGGGCCTTTTCCCCCAAAAAATTTTACAGATTAGAAGGTGCCTTTTTAAAACATGGTTTTAGCCCGTCCAAGTGGGGGCTGGCTTTATAAAAAGGTTTTTGTTGGCATGTCGTAAAAATGCTCAAGGCTGCTCAATTGTCCTCTTTTAAAATTGTTATCTTCAAGTTTTTAATTTTGGGAAAAACCCGTCTAGTTTTTCTTTTGAAAGCAATAAAATTTTGTTGGACCCCCTGGTCATTTTAAGTTTCATGGGTTTTTGAAAAATGAGTTTTTGGAAAATTTGGGCTTCGGGACGCTAGATAAAGGGAGTTCCAATTTCCCCCATGAAAACCCCCAAGGAATTTTGTTATGGCAGTCGATTCAAAATTTTTTGGGGAGAGAGACTTTTCGATTGGGGGACTTTTTCCCCAATTCCAAAATTCTGTTTTTAACATTGTCAATCATTTTTAAGAGGAATAGTGGCCCCTCGAACGTCGAGGTCTCGATATGTGCGGGGGCCCCAAAAAAGCTTCAGGTCCTTCGAAGTCAGCCATCAAAAAAGGACCCCCCCCCAAATGAACCTTTCCCGTCTGAGCTTTCCCCCCCGACCCCAGTTTTTTCCCCATCGCTAGCAAGGCAACTCCCCTTTTTTTTTTCCCCATTTAATGCTGGGCCTTTTTTCTAAAATTGCAGTCCTTTTTTTTAAGGAGTTGTTTGGGAGTGACCCGCTTACCACATTTTAAGCAGGATTAGTGGATAGCGGTCTTTTGAGGGGCTGGGGTAGAAGACCATATTCCCCGGGGGGGAGGAGTATTCAAATTTTTTTTTACCAATTCACAGGACCCCTTTTTTTATGTCTTTTTTTGGAAATTCCCCCGGGCCCCTCTGATGATTCCCCCTTGATAGTTTTGTTACCCCCGCTGGGCCCACCCCTCATATTCCCGAGTTCCCCTTTTTTTTGACCATATCCCGGACCCCCCTTTACCCCCCGAATCCTCCATATTGCCCCCTTTTAGTCTTCCTTTGGGCCCCCCTTTTCCCCCCCTGTATTTGAGAAAAAAGTATGATTCTGGAGTGTAGTTTTTGGTTTTGGCGATAGTTGATATGAGAAATGTTTCCCCCCTCCCCGAATTTCCCGAGCCCCCTGATAGTCCCCCTAGTGTTATTTGTTTTTTTCGGGGCTTCCCTTACTGGGGCCCTTTTTTTACCCCCGGGTTTTTGGGG
Source organism: Centaurea solstitialis (assembly GCA_030169165.1). Lineage (NCBI taxonomy): Eukaryota > Viridiplantae > Streptophyta > Magnoliopsida > Asterales > Asteraceae > Centaurea > Centaurea solstitialis. The sequence continues at coordinate 23,210 of JARYMX010000227.1, read as the reverse complement.
GGGGGATTTGATATTGTCCCCCCGGTACCCCCCTTCCTTATTCCCAAATGAACTCGTTCTTGCTGGAATGTCCCCCCGGTTTTTCCCTCCCCTTCCCCCCCTGGGGGAAAAGGGCCCCCCGGGTTTAAATTCCCGTTTGGAAAAATTTGTTCTGTACACTATTGAGATAAGGCCCAAAGGGTCATTCAGTGGAAAGGTTAATGAGAAATTTGGGGAAAAATCAGGGATCATTGGATGTTTATAGTTGGATGTAGTTTTTAGTTGAAAACCCCTTTTGGGAGTTGAAAATGTTCCCCCCACCCCTTGTAGTTTTTTTGATAGTGTGGGTGGTAATGGTTGTACTGCTGGGGGGAAAAAGAGTTGTTGTACTGTTTGCGGGAAAGGGAGTATTTTTTACCCTTTCCCCATGGCAATGCCGCGAGTCCCCGAGGGTCAACAGCTTTTTTTAATTCCCCCCGTGTTTAAAAATTTAATTTAACCATATGCAAAAAAAAGGGGTTTTAGCCCCCGCCCCCCGATTTCGGCTCAGTAAATTTTTAGCCGATTTCCCCTTTTATGTCAGGTTTTCGGGAAAATTTAAATTACCTCGTACTTTGCTTCTCGACCCCATTTGGGTAGTTTTCCCAAAGGGTTTCCCTTTTTATAGATCGGTGAGGGTTGGTTTTCCCCCGGGGTTTGAAGCCTTTTTAAACTTTTAAAGGGTTTTTCCCTTTTTACTCTCGAGGGCGGGGTCCCCCTTTTATCGTCTTTTTTTAAACCCAAAAAGTCTCGTGCGTTTGAAGACTACCCCCCTTGCGAAATTACCCTTTGGGAAGACCCATGATCGAAAGGGGGCAGTGAGTTTGGGTCGGGGGTGGGGGGCTTTTGTTCGGGGGTTTTGAAATTTCAAAGGTTTTTCAAAAAATACGTTTTTTTAGTGGGGGAAAGTATCTGTTTGGGAAAAAGCGAAAGGACAGTTGGTGGGGTTGGGCCCCCTTTGGGATTGTTTTTCATGAGGAATTTATTTGGGAGAGTCTAGGAAGTGTAATCGGGGTTTCCCCTTGGGTACTGCCATCCCCTAAGGGGAGGGCGATTTGGGAAACCCCACCCCCGGGGGTTTCCTTCGACATTTTGGAAAAAAAAGGGGGAACCCCCTTTTAAAGATTCATTTTTGGGTTAAAACCAAAAAATTTTTTGGAAAAAATGATTTTTTGAGCGCCTCGGGAAAAGAAAGTTTGGGGAGATAAAAAAAGGTTTTTGAAAAAAGTTGGGGTAAAATTTTGGGGAACAAAATGCAAGAGTTTCGCTAAAGAGGCAAAAACGATTTTTGGGAAAAAAGGGGGTTTTTTCCCCTTTGGTTTTGGGTTTAAAATTCAGATGCGGAAAAGAGGCTTTTCCGTTTCGGAAAATATACTTTTGTTTGGGAAAAACCCCTTGGGGTGGGAAAATGGGTTCGAAAAAGGGGGGAAATTCAGAAGAAAAAACCCCCAGTCAAAGACTTTTCCCCCCCTTTTTGGAAAATGATTTCCCCCCTATTCGGAAAAGAGAGATCTGTTTGGGGAAAAAAAGAAAATTTCCCCATGGAAAATTTTTAGTGATAATTCATTTTTTTTTTTGATGGGGAAAAAAACAGGGGAAATTTAAAAAAACTTTTAAAAACCTTTAAAAACCCTTTTAAAAAAAACCAGTGTTTTGCCCCAAAATTTTTAAAGAAAAAATTTTTAAAAAAAATATGGGGAAATCATTAAAATTAATTTGAATTTTTAAGTTCCTTTTTTGGATTAAAAAACCCCCAAAAAAAAAAATTTTTTAAAAAACTAAAACTAAAAATTTTTGAAAAAAAACCCAAAAAAAAGCAAAGAAAAAGGGAAAAAAAGTTTGGCCTGTAAAATTTTGCCCCAAAAAAAATAAAAATGCAAAAAAAGGGGAGGGAAAACCCCCAAAGAAAGGGATGAAAAAAGAATTTTTTAAAAATTAAATAAGGGGTTTTTTTTTCCCCCAAATTTTTGTTGTGATTAAACCCAAAAAACCCAAACCCCTCCTTTTTTTTATGGGAAAAAGGGAATTACAAAGTTGTCAAAAAAACCCCCGGGGTTTCCCAAACCCTCAAACAAGGGTTAAAAAATAAGTTGTTTACAAAAAAAAGGAAATAAACTGAAAGTTTAAAAGATAGTTGATTTGATCTTTCACACCTGGGTTTACCCCTTTTAGGACTTTTTGTTTTCTATGGGAAAGGGCTTTTCCCCCCCCCCCCCCCCTTTTTTTTTCTTGGGAGGATTTTATTTCTCAGGGCAGTCTTTGGGATTTGTTTCAAATTTTCCCCTTTTTTTTTTCCCCATCATACTTTGAGGGGGGAATAACATTTTTTAGTTCTTCTCTGTTTAGTTATCTAGGATATTGTGGTAGGAGGAATTAGGGTTTTGGTTGCGGGGGGGGGGTTTGTTTTTCCTAACCCCCTTTTAAAAACATCATGAACTTGAGGGTTTAGAATTTCTTCAAGGTTTAGAGGATTAGAGAAAAATTTTTTTTAAACTTCCCCTTTCCCCTTTTTAATTCCTTTTTGAAGATTTAAATTTCCCCACCAGGAACTTTACTAGTTTTTTTTTTCAAACTCCTTTTTTCCATTCCCGTAATTTTGTATACTTAAAGGAGTTCCTTCTTTGTAGGATTTATTTGATCTCCGGTTTTAATGACTATCCTATAACCCTTTCCCATCAACTTCCCCCGGGTTTTTATGGTATCATATAAAATTTTTTTTGATCCTATTTCTTTTTTTAAAAATTTCAATACAGAATTAAAATAAAATTTTTTGGATTTCCTTGCTGGGAAATTCAGGTTAGTGATTTTGGCCCCCCCCAAAAAATTCTGGATGGCTTTTAGTTGAAAATAATCCAAAAAATGCCCCTTTTTTTATACCCAAAGGGTGAGAAGAGTTGGAAAATTTTTGGGTTTTTGTTTTGGGGCTTTTGGGCTATGCCTTTTCCTCCTTGTTGGCTTGTTGGTGAGTGCCATCCCCTTTTATTCTCTGGCAAGTGGCCCCCTTCATTGCACTTGTACACCTCACCCCTTTTTTTTTTCAAAACCAGCAAAAATCTCTCTTTTGGATAAAAAAGGGTTCCCCCCCGTCCTTCTTATAAACCCCCCATCTTGGTTAAAAAGGGCCCCCTTTATTTTTTTTTCCATCTCCCCCAAAACTCAAATTAATTTTTCAAGATAAAATTGACAGAGGAGATTTCCCTGTTTTTCAAGGGGAAGTTCCCAAAATGCATCCCCCAAATTTGTATCCCCCGAACAAAAAAGATTTTATTGTTATCATGGTTATTATTAGCGTGTTAATTTTGTTTTGTACTAGTTTATTTAAATTTTTAAGAAAAGGGGGTTTGAAAATAGAGGGCAATTGTATGGGGGGATCAGTAGGTTTTTTGGTATTTGTTCAAAAATTGAGTTTCATTGTACAATTCAAGCTCCTTTTAAAGTCTTTTTTTGTTGAATCCCACGTTTTACTCCCCCTTTCACTAAAATTGAGAAATTTTTTTTGACTTCCCTTCCCTTTAAAACTAAAATTGGGGAAGTTCTAAAAATTTTTTGTTAAAACCCAAAAATTTGTTTTTGGGTCATTTTTGTGAAGTAAAATTTTTATTGCTTTTAAAAAGGGGCCTTTTTTTTTTCCCTTTGGGAAAAATTTTTTTGGGGTTTCCCAAAAAAAACTTTTTTTTAGGGCTTTCCCTTATGATTTTGTCAGGCCAGGTAAGAAGGGGGTTTTTGGGATTAAGGGGGAAAAGCCAACAAAGGGGCTAAGGCTTTTCTTTTTTTTCCCTCTTTTTGTTTTGGCATCAGATTTTGGGGGTGTTTTCCAGCAACAGCAGGCTCAGGGAATTGGTCCATGTTCAACTACCCCCTTTAAGGATAATAGTAAGAAGCATGTTTTTGCTTGATTCGGGTTTTTCCCTTTATCCAAACTCTTTAGGTTTGAGCATGGGGATTTTGGGGAACAAGAACAAAATCCGGGGGAATCCATTGATTAAGAGTTTTGAACACAAGTTTTTTATCCCATTGAAGGATTAAATATAATATTAAGAAAGAATATTAATCAAAAAAGTTTCCCGGAATAACACTTTGTTTATAGAAAGAAAAAATGAATTTGAAAAAAGTGTTATTGATCTCAATGCTTAATAAATTACAATCAACCCCTAATTTTTTGAACAAACTCAAAACAGAGTGAACATTTTATTGCGGGATTACAAAAACAATTTGGGGCTTTTAAATTTTTAAACCCAAAAAAGTTTATTAGAAATGAAATTATCAAAAAAAAAATATCAGTATATATACGGCTCAAAGATTACAAAAAGGGAAAACAAGATTTACAAGTTTAATCTCTAAAATTTTCCCCCAAACATTCGTATTTTGTTATATATTTCAAGTCATCGCAATCCTTTTTTTTCTTCATCTTGATAGCAGTAGTAAAAAAAAGCAGAGTTAATTTCCCACACCCGTTTTAAAACTTCAGAAAAGCAAGGGTTTAATCTTAAAAGGGCAGGGGGGTAAGGGTACCCCGTGTTAATCTTAAATTCATCACATACTGGAGGGGTTTTAACCCCCAATCTTAAATAGCAGTATTTAATACCCCGAGCCAGCATGGTAACAAGAGTTTTTATTTTCCCAAAAAAGCAGGGGTTTTAAAATACCCGCCTCAACAGAGTTGTAACCCCCCGTTTTAAATTAAAATTTTAACCGACTTCGTTAAGTCTTAGGGTTGTGTTGTTTGTTTTTTTTTGAGGTTTTTGGGGGTGGAAGTGTCAATTGCGAAAGTAAAGGGGGTTGTAAGGACTTGTTTAGAATTTAGTTAAACCCTAAAAACCCCTTTCCTTGGGGTTTTAGTCGCCCAATTGAAAGAAAATTGGGAAAGGGGGGAGAGTTTTTGTGTGTTGGGGAAGAAATTGGTGGTGATTTATATCCGTGAGTAGTGAAATCGATCATCGGGGTTTGATTTTTGTCAGTTTAAGGGGGTTGGTTTTTGTGTTCATTCTCTAGTTGTTGGCTTTTTTGGGGGGTAAGGGTTAGGGCTCTAAAAATTGTAAATTCGGTCGAATGTGATCGAAATTTAGTGGGATGGTGTTAGTGGTGTTTGGGGAAAGGTTTAGCAAAAAGCTATTTTTGGGATGGGGGTGTTAATTAAACCCTTTTTAAGTTATTGGTGTAAGGGTGAGTTTTGGGGTGTTTCCCGGGAAACCCAAATCGCGAGGGGTTTGTCAGGTCAGGAAAATTGGGGGGACCCGACCCCGCGATGAGGTCGCGGGAGTAGGTCGGTAAATCTTATTTGGATTTTCAAATTTTTCGGTGCGGTCGTTTTCGAGATTTGGCTTGGGGCTTATCTTAGGGTGTTTTTAAGATAAAGTTTGCTAGAATTTTTAGGACAATTGGGGGGGTTAGATTTGGGTAAGACACAATTTTTTGGTTTGGAAGTTTTAAGTGTTTTTTTGTGCAAAAGTTTATGTGTAATGTGTTGTTTTGATTTAGGTGATCGATAAGCCCTTTTTTTGGGGGTGTTTGGACACGAAATTTTTGTGAGATAAACCCAAAGGGGAGTACATTAACCCTTTTACGTGGTATATGTACAAATTGCATGTGATGCGTAGTGGTTTGAGATAGATGTCGTGTGATGACGTTTTCCATTGTAGTGGTGGTGGCCAACCCTGGGTATCGTTATGTGTGAAATGATATCAGTATGTGTGTGGTTCTTATCGGGTGTACCCTAAGGACAATGGTGTTGGGGGTGTCTAGTTTCATATGCGTTTGGGGGTTTGTTTTTATTGTTGTGTGTTTGTGGTTTGTGCCACTAAGGGGAAAGCTTCCCCCTTTGTGGTTTTTCCCTTTTGATGAGGTCCCTCTGGGAAAGACAAGGGAAGGGGGAAAACTTGAATTTTCGATCTTTCAAGGGGTCAGTTCATTTTGGATTATAAGATTGTTAAAAAATTTTAAATTAGATTTTGGTTTTGTTTTAATACGGTTAATTTTCAGAACCTCGTTTTTTTAGGATTTTGGTTTTTTTTCTTCGGTTGGAAATTAAACCCTTTGATTTTTAAAATAATTAAAGATTTTGGGCAAATTTTGGGTGTAATGGTTCTTTATTAATTTTCCGTTTTCTTTTTCGTTAAATTTTGGGAAAAATGATTTTGGGGGTTTTACAAAAACTTAAAACCCTTACACTTTAATTTTTTTTTTTTTTTTTTTTAACTCTTAAAAAAAAATCCGATTCGGAAAACACTATTTTTCCGAATGGTTTTTTTAAATTTTTGAACGGAAAACAAAATTGACATTTTTCCCCGAGATAAATTTCGAGTTGGTATTTGGAAAAATTGAATGGGGAAAATGATGTTTTCCAAATCGGAATTTGATTATCCCAAGTCGGAAAATGAGTAAAACAAAACTTCGAACAAAATTTTCCGCCCCCAAAAATTTTTTGATTCGGAAAAATTTCCCAAAAATTTCCCGATTGGGAAATTTTTGGAATTTTCCGGGTTGGAATATATGCCACCAGTTGGGAAAAATTTCGAGCAAAAAGAGCAGAAGGTAAAAAAAATTTAAAAATTAAAATCAAATCCCAAAATTTTTGACTCCAAATATAAAAAAAAACAGAAAAAAACATCTTTTAAAACCATATACAAAAAATTTCAATGCAAACAATGATAAAAAGAAGAACATCAAACCTAAAAAATTCATTTCGAAAAAAACACAAAAACTCAAAAAATATACCAATTTAAACCGAATTTCCAGCTCTGATAATTGTAGTTGAGATTCAAGTTCAAATAACTGCCCCAAAAGTAGAAAATAAATTGGAAAGCCATATGTCATTGATTTTGGATGAATTGTTTCACACACTAAAAAACCCCAAAGGAAACACACACTTAAGCTTAATAACTAATTCACTCCCCTATGTTTGAAGCACAAATGCTTTGTAATACAAAATGACTTCACAAGGGGTTATTTATCCCCAAAAATTAAAACCCCTTAACTTTACAATTTTACATTTTTTTACCCTAAGAATAAAAATCTTAAAAACTAACATATAAAAGATAAAACAAAAAAGCAAATTTGACTTTGTAGTAATTTGCTTTCCCTTTGTCTTCACTTTGAGCACCAATTGTGATCTGGATACAATGATTTTGCACCCAAAAAATAGTATGATTAATGTGTTATGAAAGGTGTGATGTGATGCTATGTAGATGCTCGATGTGTTATGTGTGTACGAGCATATAGTGGCTAGAAATGTGTTGATTTAATTTTTTGATAGGATGTTGCCTTGTAAATGTGAATGATTATGTGGTGTTAAGAAAGGGGGGAAATTGGGATCTTGGTGCGCGTAGACCCTGAATATAGGGTAAAATTTATGATAAATAAAGGGGCCCCATACCCATTAAATTATTTTGGGTGCATGTTCGGATTGGCAAAGTTAAAAGGGGGTATTATGAACCGCCCTGGGTTTGGGGAAAAGGGGTTATTAGATGTAAAAAGGGTTATAAAAACCCTTTAGTTTGGGGGGTTTGTGTGATGGTTGTGAAAGGGGATGCAAAGAAATCAAGGGTTAGGATTTTGGGTGTGAGCCCTCAAAAAGGTTAGTTATTTTTAACTAGTAGTTGATAGGGTGGGTAAGGTTTTTAGTGAGGGTTTTGACCCGGAATTGTGGAGGGATGAGCCCGAAAGTGGTCATAAAAAGTGGATGCCTTTTGGGGTTTAGTATGGGTTGTGGAAAAAAAGGTGTTTCGATATGTGGGAAGTGTTATGATTTTTTTGGGACAAAATGTCTTCATTCAGTGGAGTTAGTTGATGCTGTAAATCAGGTTCTAATGGTGAAGTTAGATCAAAATTTGAATCGATGGCTGAGACTCTTGTAGAGAACTCTTTGGCATGTCCTTGTTTGGTTGTTTCTGAGGGGTTCAAAAAATGATTTCACAGTGAGTTGTTTAGAAACACCCGGGACAAAATTTTATTTCGAGAAACATGAGGAATTTGGGATAGATAAGGACTAGGGGGTTGTATAGGCTACTACAGGATAATATTGGCCCATTTTTGCAATATTCTGGGTCGGCAAGGTTTTTGTTTTGACGTGGGTTTTGGGTATTATAACCCCAAAGTAAATAAGAGTTGGTAATGGAGGGTCTTTCGACCCGGGGACGGGCCCCTGCCCCGCCTGTTTGGGTAGTTTTGGTGGAGGGTGATTCTGCCCGCTTTTGTTTAGAGGAAGGGGAAGATTCTTTACGCGTCAAACCCGCTAAGGAACGACAACGTTTGGTGGGGGTGAGAGTCCCATCGCGGGGGGTGGAGAAGCAAGTCAATGCTTTTAATAGGAGGATTCGGGAAGCTGTTCTGGGAGAGTTTTTTGTTGCAGGATGAGGTGGGGTGACTGCGAATGGTTTTTTTTCGTTGGCTAGGCGACGGAGCAGGGGAATTAAAACACCCATTGTGTTTTGGGAAAAGTGCTCGTTTGGGTTTTTTTATGTGCGAAATGAGAAGTTAGAGGGCATATTGTCGTTTGGGGATTGAAGGAGCTTCGGGAATTTTTTGAGGGAAGGTTTGGGGAGTCCCTTAGAAGTAAAATGGCGGGCTAGGGTACCCTTGCTATTTATGTGTAGGTGGAAGTGTTTATATGTTTTGGAGGGGTGAAAATTTGTATGGACCCCAACCCCATTCCCTTTTGGGGGAAAAACGTGTGGTGGTTAGTTGGGAAAAAGGGGGGCGTTGTCATAGGGCTGTTTGGGCGTGAAATTTAACGGGTGGAAGATCCCAACCCCCAAGTTTGGGGAGTTTGTTATTGGGAAGCGGATCGGGTGAGACTACCCAAGTGTGTTCGATGGGGGAAAACAAGGGTTTGTTCATGCTGAGGAGTAGTGTTTGGCCTTTTTTGAAATGATAGCTGGGTGGTGTTCTATGAGGGGAAAAATTTTAGATGTCTTTGTGGGCAAATGGAATTCGAGTTATATTTGATTCGGGGCAACGTAGGGGGCCCCAAATTCCTCTTTTCTTGGCACCTCCAGGAGGGAGGAGTCCCAAGCCAAGGGGGGGATTTGAAAGGGGAAAGGGGGTTAGCCCAAAAGTAGTTCCCCTTGGGGGAGCCCCTATTTTTCATGAAAAAGAAGGATGGCCCGATGCGGATGTGAACAAAAACCGTGAGCTAAACCCTTCAGTGAAAAATCGATCCCCGTACGAGGATCAAAGATCAATTTGATAAATTTTGGGGAAAAACCGTGTGGCCCCCGAAGCTGGGAAATTTCCTTCAGGGTCCCCATGAGGTAAATGGGGCCCGGCGAGGACGTCCCAGAAAAACCACGTCCGAATAAAGGTTCGGATGTTTGATTTTTGTAGTGATGATGTTCGGTTGGAAATCCCGCCGGCGGTTTTTATGGACCCCCGGGAATGGCTTGTGGATAAGTGGATGGTTCGGAAATCTTTTTTCCCCCCGACTATGATTTACTCCAAGATCAAAGGGGGATGGGGAAACTTTGGGTTGAAGGGGTTAGAGATGTTGCGAAAGGAAAAAAAACTGTTTTCCCAATTTTCCCCCAGGGGATTAGGTTACAAGAGGCCCAATTCTTGGGGAACTCAATTAATAGGAGGGACATCAAGGTGGATATGGCGAGGTTGGGGGCCCAGTGAGAAGTGGGGAATTTCCCAAAGTTTCCCTAGGATTAGGAGTTTTCTGGTCGGGCCCGGGATATCATAGAGGGTTAACCCAAAGACTTTTGAAGTTAGGGGTTTGCCTTAAAAAGGGTAAGAGAAAGAATGTGAAGTTTTTGGGGGTTTGTGCGAGCAGTGGAAGCTTTTGTGGTGTTACGGAAAAAGGTTGTGTGAAGCCCCGGGATATTGAGCTCCCGGGGGAATGATCCTGGAAGAGTCTGTGGTACTTGTATCAGGGGTTTGGGATGTGTGTTAATGTAGTGTGAGAAGGAAATTAGCTTATGAAAATCCGTCATTTTAAAGATGCATGAAGCAATTCCCGAGGACGTTTTGGGTTGGCGCGGTGGTGTTGTGTAAAGTTGTGGGGGGATTATCTGTATGGTGTTAAGGTATATTTCCCAAAACCCAAAAGGTCTACAATATTTGCTTCCCCAAAGTGTTGAGCATGAGGTTTTATTTTGGGGGGGGCCCAAATCTTGAGTGGGAAAAGGCCCCTATGTGGTGTTTTGATGTATGTTAATAAATTGATGGTGATGACTTTAATGTTAGAGCTGATTTAGAGTTAGGTTGATGTCTTTGAAAGAGGTGAATTAGAAGAAAGAGGGGCCCAAGGGCCAATTGGTTAGTGAGGGGTCTAACAAAAAAGGATTTTGACCTTTTTGGGGTCTTTTTGGGGTTTGTTAGTGTCGTGAAAGGGGCAATAAGATATTCTGGTGAAGCTCAAAAGTCCAAGTTCTTTATACCCCCGGGAGCTCCCAAAAAAGTTTTGGGGGACTTGTAGACCGATCTTTGGTGGGGGATTATCGCGGGTTTTGTGATTGTTTTTTTAAAGGAAGGGGTGGAAAGGAAAGGTGTGCCAGTAAGGTGGTTTTTTATCGGACATGCGGTTTACATCAGGGTTTTGGGGAAAAAAGTTTCTGAGGTATGTTGAGGGGTGATTTTTTGGATTTTAGGCGGTAGTGGGGAAAACCTATTTACCATTGGCCCGAGTTTTTTCGTGTAACAATAGTTTCCATTCCAATACAGGTATGGAAGTAGGGAGTGTGGTACGTAAGGAGATGGGGAAAACCCCTTTTTTTGGGGGGAAAAGGGGGGTCAGTGTGAGTTGGGTAGCACTGAAGTAGTTCAGAAGGCGACGTCAACATAAGAGGTGATTAAGGGTGGTTACGGACCCCTAGAGTCGTCAGAAAAGCTTGCTGACAAGGAAGGTCGGATTTAGAGTTTATTTCGTGAGTGATGATGTGGGTTTCTAAAAGTTCACCCTGGAAAGGAGTAATCCCATTAGTGGGGGGCAAGCTCGGTAGCATATCGGACAAATTTTAAGGTGTTTGAGTTTTAGGCAAGGTGACGGTAGTTTGAGTTCCCCCCGAACTCTTTCAAGTCTAACACCTTTCGTTTCCCCGTTGAGGAAATGTTTAGTTGAGGAGTTGGATACATTCCCAAGGGGACAATCAAGGGATTTTAAATAGGTTGAGAGGCCCATTGTGGTGTTTAAAGGGAAAACTAAGATAAGGAACAAAGCGATTTTGGAAATGGGGGAACGTCCAAAGGGAACAAAGCAGGGGGGCAGAGTGGATGCGGCAAACAAAAACCCAAAAGTGAGGGCGATTTTTTTTTCCCGGGGTGTTTTAGTGTAATCGATTTCAGGGACGAAATCTTGATAATTTGGGGAGGTTGTAACGCCCCCTTTTCCCCAAAATTAGTGTTTTAATGATTTGTTTATTTTGAGTTAGTGGGGTTAGTTTTTTTTTGTTGAGGGAAATTTTAAAAATGCAAGGGGGTTTTGTGTAATTTCCCCCTGTTTAAAGGGAAAGGGCCCAAAGGGTCATTTACAATAGTTGAGGGGGGTGATTGTTTTGTAAAAAAAGTAGTTTGGGAAACCCAAATACTTTTTTTCCCTTTTGCCCTTTGTCGAAATTTTTAGATTTTGGGAGAGGGTTTGGGGAGTTTGGGTGATTTAAGGAAATTTTTTGGTGGATTTTTTCGTAAGGGAAATGCAATTGATCTTCGGGATATCGTTTTGTTCCCTTCCCAACCCCAAAGGGATAGTTTATTTCGAGGGCTTTTGTTAACGTTTGGGGGTTTTGAAAAATTAAGGGTTAGGGTTCTTTCTAGTTTGGGAAATTTAATCAATTTTATGATCGAATTTAGTTGTTTTTGGTTTTTTTTTAATGTGTTTTAGTTGGTCTATTTCCGGGTTTTTTGGTATGGGGGGGTTCAATAACACCAAATTTTTGGGATTTTTTGGTCGTTTTAGGGGGAGATTGGGTGTGTTTTCCCCCAGCCCCGTTTCCGGGGTTGTCAAGTCGGGAAAAATTGCGGCCCCGACCCCCGACCTGAGGTCAAGGGAGTAGGTGCATAACTCACTTTTTTGTTTTTAAATTTTTGTGTGCGGTTTTTTTGGGTTTTGGCTGGGGTTATTTAGGGATGTTCTAAGAAATTTGGGGTAAATTTTGGGGGGGCAATTGGAGTAGTCTGTAGGTAAGACTCGTTTTGGGTAGGGGATTTTTAGGTGTCTTTTTGAGCAATTTTTTATGTGAACCCTGTATTTTTTTGGTTTAGGTGCTTGATAAAATTTGTGGGGTTTGATCATATTTGTGGTGGCAATTCGGGTGAGTAATTTAAACCCTTTAGGGGCTTTATTAAAATTGCATGTGAGCTATGGGTTATGAATTGCTGTTGTGTGAGGGCTTCCCCATTGTGGGGTGGGGGCCCCCGTGGGTATTGTCATGTTTTTAACTATATCAGTATGGTGGGTTCCTTACCGGGTGTATGAGGAATTAGATGGGTGGTTTTTCCCCGGGGTACCGAAGGACATTGGTGATAGCATGTATTTTCCCATTTGCGTGGGGGTTTGTGATATTTTGTTAGTGTAGTGGTTTGTGCCCCAAAAAGCTTTCAAGTTCCCCTCTGGGGAATATTTTTAGTTACGGGTTTCTTCAGTTGGATAATGGAAGGGGGAGGGCTTAAAGCCCGAAAAATCCATGGCTATAAATTATGTTAAAGGAAACGCTGTTAATTTGGGGATTTTGTTGTTTTTTTTTTAAAGTGAATTATCAGATACATTTATCTCATTTTTAAAAGGGGTTTGTGTGACAACTGTCATTTTTGACCTTCAATTTTAGTATGTTTTTTCACTCAGTAGCGTTTCCGTAGTTAAAAACTTTCATTGAGTTTTAAATGATATGGGTTTGTTTCGTGAAAGGTTTAGGCAAAAACCCCAAAAAGCCCCGAAAAGGAAAAAACCCAAACCCGGCCCCCGAAGTCACCCGAAATTTAATCCCAAAATTTTAAAAAAATTTTTAAAAGAAAAAAATTTATTATATTTAAAAATAAGAAACTGATCCCAAACTAACCCAAAAGTCTTTCGAAAAAGTGGTTTTCCCAAAAACCCCTAATTATTAAAAAAAAAATGTGGGGGGTGGGGGGGCCCCCACGGGGCCCGGCCACCCCCCCCCCCCCCCAATGTCTCTCTCTCTTTTTCTTTTATTTAAGAAACAAATCATCCCCCTCATTTTCGTTTCTTTCAAATTTTCCTCTCTTCTTAATTTTTCCTTTAAATTCCCCATTTTCCAAAATTTTCCAGCCAACATTATAAAAAATCTGAAATTCTTTAAGGTTTTTAAACAAGTTTTGAAGTATTATTAGGTTTTTAAAGGGAAGAGTGTTGCATGTTGTGTAGCTTCGATTTTTGACTTTCTTTAGTTCTCATCCCTTTTTTTTGAGTTTAATCCCTCCTTTATGCTTTGATAATCCTCTTTATTTTTGGGGATGAGCAAACCTTTGAAATGTGTTTTAAAAATTTAAAGAAGGTGAGTATTATGAATCCCCCGTAAGAACAAAGTTTGATTTAAAAATCTTTTTGTTGATGTTTTTTTTATCTTTTGGGGGTGGACTTTTTTGAAGTTATGCTGTTTATTTATGATGATAAGACATATTATCTATTTTTTTGTTAAATGATTATTTTAGGTTTTAATGCAAAAACCCCCCAAAAAATTTGTGATTTTATGTGTTTTGATGGGTTAAAATGGGGGTTTTTATTCTGGACAGAAACTGTCGATTTTGCTGTGTGTTTAGACTCTCAAAAGTATAGAAATGAGGTATTTTTTCAAAAATTTGATAGATTAAATTTTGGTTAGGAAGAAAATCCCTTTTTAATCACTTAAAAATTCGGGTAAAACCCCCCAACCATTTAAAAACTTTTTAAGTCTCGCTTTTTGGTCAGAAAAAATTGTATATCTTCATGCTGCTATCTCTTTGCAATCTCCAAAATGACGATTTTTGATTTCAAATCAAGTTCTTTTAGATAGATTTCTAAAGAATCCAAAACACGTGATTTGGGGACTTTTGAGGGTTCAAACCAAAGAAAACAAGTTGTGGTTAGGTTTTTCCCCGATGGGATTGCACATGCACGTTTAAGAGGCCATTCTCCTCAAAAAAAAACCCCAAAAAATGTGAAAAAATTTTCTCATTAGTTGGTATATGTGTTATCTAGAAATCCCTTTTGAAAATTTGTGATTTGGTGGGAGATGAATTTTTAAGAAACAAAAAAACATGACTGTAAATTTAAATAAAAAGGGGCCCCCTTTTTGCAAAAATTCTTTAAAAAATGTAAAACACTTCCAAAAAAAATGAAAAAAAGTGGGATTGTTTCTAACATCCCAAAAACCAGTAGGTAAAAAGTTTTAAAACCCAACTCCCCTTTTGGGAATGGGTTTTAAAGTGACATTTTGCATTGGGACAAATCTGGGGTGGAATATTTTAAAAATATTTTTTTACAAACATTCCAAATTTCCCCTGTGTTTTGGGTAAATCTTAGAAAAAAAAGTCATTTTATATTAAAAGAACTTATTAAAATATAAAAAGGCATTTTTAAAGGGTATCGGAATTTATTTTTTATTTACGGACCCTAAATTTAGAACTTACGACAATTACGTTTGTATTTGGGATTGGTAAAAAGGAGCCGGGGGTTAATCCCCCTAACGATTGTCTAAACGCTAAAAAACCACTCAAGGTGAGTTTAAGCCCCCCCTTTTTACCGTTTTTAGTGTTTTGGGGTGAAAAGCATGTTGATATAAAATTTAGTAAATTGTGTAGAGTATGTTTTTAGCGATGTTATGTAAGTTGTTAACGTATGCTTTTTAGCAAATGATGTAAATTGTGTAAACGTATGCTTTCTGCAAATGCTATGTAAATTGTGTAAATTTTTGTTTTGCAAGTGAATATGCATTGTGAGGATATGTGCGAGAAAATTTTCCCCTTAGAATATAAAACAAACCCAAAATTAATTTGGGGGGGGGGGGGCCAAAGATTTAGTGGATAGGCTATTTGGTACCAAGACCCCCCCGAAGGATGCCGAGTGAAGGGTGTTATTTCGGAATTAAGGTACCCATTTTGGGGCAGACCCCCATGCTGAGGTATTTTGGGAAAGCCGATCTCCCCATGTGGAAAAAAAATTTCCCACCGCTGAGGTAGCTCGCTTTAAACGCTCTCCCCTTTGTGGTCCCCCTAACTCTGAGGTATTGTTGGGGTTAAGGGAAATTGGTGTGGCTGAATTTACATATTTATGCAAAATGTGAAATTTTGGCGGAGGAACGCCCAAAAGTATATAGGGTTTAAACCGTTTAAAGGGGTTTCCAAAAGGGTTTTCGATAATAAGTCTGATGGAAACTTTTTGTGCATTTTAAAAACCTGGGGGAATCCCCAACTCTCGTAGTTGACGTCTCTTTTTAACTGTTTTTCGGGAAAAATCAGATGATGCCCGAAAAAAGCTTGCTTTGTTGTTTTTGAATTCCCCAATCAAGAAAATTATTATTTTTATTTTGTTATGTTTGAAAAACCATTTGAATGGGGTTTGGTTGAAAACCTTTGTAAAGTTATTAAATTTATTTAGAAGTTGGTGTTTTTTACCCCTTATCGCTATAAATTTGGTGGTTGCCCCCTGGTTTTCCCGCTTTAGCGGGGGGGTTACAGACTTGGTATCAAAAACCCAATTTTATAGAAAACATGGTTTTTCATAAAACCAAGTACTAAAAAAAAACCCTTTTTTGGGAAAAGAATTAAAACTTTTAATTAAAAGATTTCGATGTATAGGAAAATTTTAAAAATTGTGTGATTAGAATAGGTGTTTTGGTATATCATAGAAATGGGGAAAGGCCTGATCACCTCGCATACCCATGATATAAGTAGGATAAGATTATAAACCCTAATCTTTTCGTTTAAATTAAAAGACAAAAACTTTGGGAAATTTTGAAAAATGTATTTTTGTGAGTTCGATTTTTGGGATGCCAAAATTTTTGGGAAATTTTACCCTTTTATTTTAACTTAAAACTTTTTATCGAGGGTTTCCATGTCGCAGGAAACCCACCCCCCGGGGAACCGTCCCTGGGGCCCCCCGAGCCCCCTTGGAGAAAGGGGTGTGCTCCCCTTGACCATTGACCCGGGGAAAGTGACCCCACAGCGATGATGACGAACTCAATGACCTGTCCCTGCGGGCCCGGGCAGGGGTCGGATCCGTACCCCCCCTCGGAAAAAGCGTGCCTTTGCCCACCCGGGGTGACTCTGGCCCCCCTGGGGACGGGGTGGGCCCTCCCCGGGGGAGGGGCCCGGGGGGATCCCCTCCCCGTCATCATCGTCTTGATCGTTGGAAACTCCCCCGCCTTACCCACCCTCGTCGCCGATAGTCGAGTCGCCCGACCCCCCCCGTCGCCCAAAAAACCGCCGGGTCGCCCCAAAACCCCCGATAGCTCCGTCCCTAGACACCCAGATAGGGCTCGTGCCCCTGTCCCTTTTCCTTTAGGGGGGATGACCCCCATGAGCGCCCCCAAAGGTTTGCACGTCCCCGCCGAGGTAGGGTATATGAGCATATGGGTCGACCACCCCGATTTTATTGTCGATTCCCGTCGATGTGGCGGGGCTGATAGCCAGAGCTCACTCGGGTTTGGGAATCTTCTTTTTCCCCACCCTGGACTCCCTTTTCCCCTTGTACTTAGTGGTGTATGCGTTTTTTTTTTGGTGGGCCTGCTGTTCGGTGGGCTGTCTGGGGGCAGATTTTTGGAGATGGGATCTTTTGATAGACCCCTTATTGAACCCTTTTTTTTATGAACTGGTTTTTTTGGGCGTGACGCCTAGTTGTTGAAAAATTAGTTTTTTTTTGGATGGTTGTAAAGTACAATGTTTTTGGGGGGTTTTGGTGGTATCTTAAAACCCCAAAAATTTTTGCGATGATTATTTCTATTAAAAGTTTTTTGCATGTTATTTGGTTTGGGTTGAAATGATTAGAAGACTTATTTAAAATGATGGCTAGGATAGCATGGGATTGAACTGTGAAAAAATAAGTAAAAAAGTAATAATTTTAGGTTGTGTTTGAAGCACTAAAACGATTGAAAATGGTATTTTTTAGAAAAAAACCCCCAAGGGAAAACAAGGGCCCCGGGCTTGCAAGATTGTGTCAGAAAAAGTAATTTGGCCCCGTTACCCAACATTTGTCAGCCCAAATGGCACTGGGTTTAAAGTAACCCAAAAAAACAAAAGGAGCAAAAGAAAAGGGATTGCAGTACAAAACCTTTCGGAGCTGTAAACCCCAAAGGGAAATTTCCCCGGAACCCAGGGGGCCCGTCGGTTTTTTAGATGGATTTTAAGGTTTGGGGTCTGTCCTTCACCCTCAGTAAGTGTCTTGAAAAGGAACAAAGTTGGTATGCAGTTGTTTTATTCAAGGACGAGCTTGACGTGGTGGAAACCCAAGTACCAAGTCCGTGGGGCCCTGAAGCAACCCCCAGGGTTCCCGGGAAGATTTTAAAAAGTGGGTAAGGAGGGAAATTTTGCCCCAGAAGGGGATTCAAAAGTGGAAGCTGAATTATGGCAAGGTGAAAGGGGGAAAGGGCTCACCCGTAAATATGATTTACGAGTGGCCCCAAAATTTGTATATTGATGACCGGGGAAAACCGAGTCCTAGTATGTTTTTGGGGTTATTTCCCGAGATCAGAGGAGGTGTAACGGGAAAAGGGCCCAAAAACTTCAGGAAGAGTCAAATTTGCAAATGTTCACCCCAATGCAGTTCGTCGGGGCATTCTCAAGTGGTAGTGCGAAAGGAAAAAGGAAGGTAGAAGAGCCGGTAAGTAGCAACCCGGAAAGGGGTTTTTAAAAAAGGATCGGAGAGTGGCGGGGAAAATTTTGGAATCTAGGCCCCGGCCAAAAAAAAAGGGAAAAGGGGCCCCCAGGGCGCGTGTGATAAGGCCCCCGACATATGTAGGGAGATGCCTGATTGCTCAAGGTGAAAGAGGGGGCCCATGTTGCACAAGATGTAGAGTAGGGGAACCCGAGTTTTGCTTGGTTTTGGAACCCCGTCATTCCCAAAAAGGGTTTCCCCCAAGCGACAACAGGGGCCCTTTCGTGAATCAGGGACCCGGAAAACCAAAGGGAAAAATCTTTTGGGGGATTGGTGGAGGAAGAGTTTGTGATTGGGGGAGGAAGCAAGGAAAAAACCCTGTGTGGTCACAGGTCTTTTTCTTCTAAAACAACTATCCTGCTACTGTGTTTTTTTTCCGGGGAGGATAGAAGTTAGTGGGTTAGAATTGGGGCCAAAGGGATAAAAAAGAAGAAAATTTAAAAGAGGAATTTTAAATTGAGTATTTAACGGAGAGTTAGAAAAAAGCCAGAAGGGAAAGTCGGGAAGGGTCATCTAGGCTTAGAGAAAGGATTTAGTAAAAGGATTTAAATTTCCCATCAAGTTTAGGGGGGTTTTGACATAATAGTTGGTATGGATTGGATGTCCAACCCCCAAGCAAAAATTTATGCGGGTCCCGAAAAATATTTTGCTGATTCCCAAAGGAAAGGGTATCGAGGTGCCGGAGAGAAGCCAAAGAGAGTTTTTAAGTTGTATCGTTTATGAAAATGCGTAGCCATTTGGAAAGGAAATGTTAGCTTATGGGAGTGGGGAGATAAAAAACGGGGAGAAGTCAAACCCGGATATTATTTTGCGGGAATTTCCCCAGGTTTCCCCGGAAAAGCTACCCCGGGTTTCCCCCAACGGCAAATTGAATTCCCCATCGACTTAATTCCTGGGGAGGCCCCCTAGCAAAAACGCCCTTTTCGAAATGGGAGTCCCCGGGTGCAAAGGGGGTTTTCAAGCCCAAATTCAAAAACTACAGAAAAAAGGATTCATTCGCCCCGCTTTGCCTTGGGGAGCCCCCTGTTGTTCGTCAAAAAGAAGGATGGATTTTTTGATGGCATCGATTATAGGGGGCTGAAAAGGGTAACCATCAAGAAAGGGTACCCTCTTCACGATCGATGAACTGTTCGTAATTGCAAGGAGTAGTACTTCTCCAAAAAAAGATTTCGATGGATACCCTCAAAAGCGGGGTTCGTGGGAGAAGTTGCAAAGGGCGGCGTTCAGAAATCGTTTTTGGCCTTTTTGAGTTTTTGGTAAGCCCCTTTTTGGGTTTTAGAAGCTTTCCCGCAGTATTTATGGGTTGATGAACGAGGTGTCGACCGATTAGATAAGTTCGTGATTGTTTAAAAGCGACATCCCGTTTCCCAAAAAAAGGAGGACCCGGATAATTTTGGGTGATAAGGAGTTACTCAAAGTGAAAAGTTTTAAAAGCCCAAAATTTTTAAAAAGCAAATTTTTTGGGTCCCAGAAGTTCACTTTTTTGGTCATGTGGGGAACAAAAAAGAGGAAAACAGTGATCCCGCCAAGATGAGGCCATAAATAAATGGGAAAACCCCCAAGAAACCCCGGAAATTTTGCCCAAATTTTCGAATTGGAGGTACTTTCCGGCGATAATTGCAAATTTTCCAAAAATTGGCAGCCCCTGACAATTAAAGCAAAAAAGGGAAAAAGGGTTTTTTTGGGGAGAAAACGGGGAAAAAAGCATTCAGTTTTCTCCCAAACAAAAAGTTATGAAAGCACCCCTTTTTGGCGTTCCCGAGGGAACAGATAACTTGGGTGTATTTCGATGTTCAAAAGGTTAGGATGTGTTTTGATCCCGAATGAAAAATTCATTATGCATTAGACAATAAGGTGAGAAAAAATACCCCCACCAGGGGATTGGAGCTCGGAGCAGTGGTGTTTCCCCTTAAGATTTGGAGACATTATCTTACGGCCCCAAATGCAAATTTTTAGGATATAAGAGCCCCCGGGATATTTCGTAAGAAAATAAAAACATAAAGACAGAGGAAGATGGGTTGAGTTGTTGCGTTTAACGACTGTGAGTTAAAGTATATCCAGGGAAGGGAATGTCGTGGTGATGCGTAAACGGAAGGAAAAGGGTGAAGTACAAGGGAGAGCAATGGGAGTGTAGTGCGCCCACCCTAAAAAGCAGTATTGGAAGTTAAAAAGAAAAGGGTTGAAGGCTGAAAATGTAAAAAAGGGGGACACTTCACAAGATGGAGGAGGAGTTTGGGGAAAGAAAAGGATGGAGTGCGTTATTTAAGGATAGAATTTGGGTTCCGAAAGTCGATAATTTAAAGGGAAAAATTGATCAGGGGAGGGAAGTCATAATCAAGTACTCGATCACCCAGGTTCTGAAAAGATGTAAAAGGGATGAAGGAACATTTTGGGGGCCCTGGAATGAAGAAGGATATCGCCACCTTTTGTGAGCAAATGTCTAACCTGGCGGAATAAGGCAGAACCCCAAGAAACCTGGCTGTTTGCAACAACCAAAAACCCCCAGAATGGAAAGGGGAGGGGGATACCCTGGTTTTGGACCAATTTCCCCAAAAAAAAAAAGGGCCTGTTTGATTTGGGAAAATCGTTGCCCGACTCACGAAATTGCGATTTTTCCCAATAAGGAAACTTATAGAAATTTGATAGGTGCTAAATTAAAGTCGATGAGTAGTTATGCGACATGGAAGGGGCCGATTGTATTGATAGAGACAGCAGATTCCCCTCACGGTTTTGGCAGTCATTACAGGCAGCATTAGGTACCAGCGGGGGATTTGAGACCCCCTATCACCCAAAACCCGACGGTCAGCCAGAAAGGCCAAAAAACCGTTGGGGATATGGGGCGGCATGTGTAGGAAAATTGGAGGAACGGGGATGACCCTCCCTTTGTGGAGTTCTCCTAAAAACAGTTATATGCAAGTTTCGTGTGCCTGTCGAAGCACTGTTGGACCCCATATGCAGACCCCCACTCAATTGGTTGGAAGTGGGAGGAGTCGATGTTTAGCCCGACATCGTATAGGGACGACTGAAAAGTTTAAAATGGTGCAGGAGAAGCTTTAAAGCAGCCAGGGTCCCCAGAAGAGCTACGCTGATAATCGGGGAAGGGTTTTTAAAATTTCCCAGTTGGGATGAGTGCTTTTAAAGTTATCCCCTTGGGAAAAGGGGTTTAAATAA
The DNA here is from genome assembly GCA_030169165.1 of Centaurea solstitialis. Lineage (NCBI taxonomy): Eukaryota > Viridiplantae > Streptophyta > Magnoliopsida > Asterales > Asteraceae > Centaurea > Centaurea solstitialis. Next base: position 2,221 of record JARYMX010000227.1, on the reverse strand, counting down.
GATTTGGAAAAAGGGAAAGTTGACCCCCGATTTTTTGGGGCCCGTTCAAAAATTGGAAAGAATTGGGCCAGTCGCCTAAGATTGGACTTCCCCTCGGAGCTCAGTTATTAAATAAAAGTTTCATTGCCCAATTAAAAGAAATGCCTGTTGGAAGAGACGTGTTTCCCCCCTTTGGGGAAAAAAAATTTTGAGGGAAAAATACGCGGGGAAAAAACCCTATTGAGATTTTGTCGGGGAAAAAAGAATTCCGGGGGGCCTTTAAAAATAGGATTATAAAGTGGAGGGAATCCAGGAAGGCCCAGAGTTTAGGGGGCGGGAGGGTTTTTAAAAGGGAAAGTACCCCATTCTTCCAAACCCCCCCCTGGGGGAAAGCAGCAAGAATTAAATTTCGGGCCCAAATTTTCCCTTTAAAACCGGGGGAAAATGTGACAATGCATTTTTGGACCGGGGGTTTTTAGTATCGTTTAATTCAATCAGTAGGTTTGTGGGTTTTAAAAAATTTTTTGGGTTTTTTTAAATGTACTAGGTTATTTTGGTAAAGGGGTTTAGGCAAAAAAAAAAGCCCCGAAACTCCCGGAAAAACCCCGAACCCCCCGAAGTCTCCGATAATTATAATGAAAATTTTTAAAAGAAATCTTAGAAAATTGTTATTATATTTAAAAATAAGTAAACTAAACCCAACTAACCCAAAGTTTTTTCGAAAAAGTGGGTTTTTCCCCGAAAAGCCCCAAAAACCCCGGTTTATGTGTTTGAATTAGCAGTATAAGTTTAAACCCTAATTTTTTAAAAAAAAAAAAATATAAAAAAAGGGGTGAGAGGTAGGTGGGGCCCCCAAGGGGGGCCCCCCCCCCCCCCCCCCCCAATGGGCTCTTTTTCTCTTTTTTTTTTTATTTCCAAAAAACAAAATTTCACCAACTCATTTCTTTTTCATTTCAAATCTTTCACTCTTTCTTAATTTTTTTTCTCTAAAAAAATCTCATTTCTCTCAAAATTCCAGCAGCTTTCCCCTCAAAAATCTGAAGTTCTTGAAGGGGTTTAAAACAAGTTTTTGGGAAAAAAATTATTAGTGATTTTCAAAGGTAAGGGTTGCTGTTTGTGTAGCTTCGATTTTTGACTCATTCTTTAGTTCTATCCCTTTTCTTTGAGGTTAATTTTCCCTTTTTGTTGATAAACCCCTTGATGTTTGGGGTGGAAATAACCCTTTGGAAAAAGTGTTTAAACATTTTATGAAAGGGGAGTATTTTATGAATCCCCCCTAAGCACAAGTTTGATTTAAAAATTTGTTGTTTATGTTTTTTATATCATTTTTTTGGGGTGGATTTTAAAATAGTTCATGATGTTTAATTTATGATGATAAACATATTTCATCTATTTATTTGTTAAATTGAAAAATGAGTTTTGGTTTAAAAGGCAAGAAACCCAAGAAAAATTTGATTTTTTGTGTTTTGATGGATGAAAATGGGGTTTTGTTTGGACAGAATTGTTGGGTTTTTCCCTGTGTTTAGAGTCTCAAAATATGTAAATGGGGATTTTCTAAAAAAATTTTATAGATTAAAATTTGATGAGTTAGGAAGAAAATTCCCCCTTTTTTTTTTTTTAAAAAAAATTGGGGGAAAAACCCCCCAAACCCTTTTAAAAAATTTTTGATGCTCATCAGTTTTGGTCAGAAAATTGTATCAAATTTTATGCATGCATATTTTTTTTGACAATTTTCCAAAATTTCACGATTTTTTTTTCAAAATTTAATTTTTTTCAGATATTTTCTAAAAAATCCCCACGTGATTTGGAGGCTTTTAAGGGGTTTAACAATGAAAAAAAAATTTGTGGTTAGGTGTCCCATGATGGAAAAATTGCACATGCACGGGCGTTAAGAGGCCATATCTCCCCAAATATCACCCCCAAAAATGGGAAAAATTTGGGTTTATTAGCTTGGTATATGTGTTTTTCTAGAAAAAAACCCCTTTTAAATTGTGATTGGTGGGGAAGGGTGAATTCTTTTGAAGAAACATCATGACAGTAAATCTGAAAATTAAAAGGTGTTCCCTGTTTTGCAAAAATTCTTAAAATATGTAAAACACTTCCAAAAAATTTTGAAAAATTTTGGGATTCTTGCTAATATCCCCAAATTCCCGTAGGAAAAAATTTTTTTAATAAATCCCTTTTTGGGAAATAGGTTTAATGGTGAACTTTTGCATTGGACAAATCGGAGAGGTGGAATATT